>DWQL01001537.1:0-11247 GCA_018231265.1 Noctuana haematospila
ATAGTGACCACAAGTGACAGCTAAGCATGTGCATCGCAGTTACAGTATCCATTACCAATTTTTACCATAATGCGATTATTACACCAACCAAGTTTTCTCAACAGCATAATATAAATGACGTCTCCCACTCATGGCGCCACATTACGGGTCCCAGTGTCGTGGGCACGGTGGACACGTACTAAGACACAGTAACTTATTAAAGACATAGGATTAATTTTTTGGCGAGAATGTTTTCCCCGAAGAGGTCAATTACCTACAATATGAAACGGAAAAATGATATTACTTTATTTGACAGAGGTGATAGTGAAATGGAAACTAAAGAAATATGCCTTTGTCGGGTGAAACTAAATTAAAAGCAAAATTAATTGTCACACAAATACACTAGTATTGTAAAAGATAAAGAAGTCTTCAGCGTGTACAATCATACTTCAATTACAAATAAATTCGTATATTTACATGGCTAAGCAGTATTAGCCCTGCTCCCGTATGTCGTTCCCAGGATATTACCTGACACGAGCAAAGTCGATGTACGGAGGTACCGGGTACTGCTCGTAACTAGAAAACGCTTAACATCGACAGCGAGTGACGTTAAAGGTTTTCAGCTAGGAAATAGACGGAAAAATCTTTGTGTAAAACTTCGGGGTAAGTAGCTGTAGTAGAAGCGTCTTAAATTTGGAGCGATTTAAATTCTTTGTAAACTACCTCTTTTGGAAGAATTTAATTTATTAAGGCATTATACTTCACATCACAAAAAGGAAGTATATTTTCCTTTAAATATTCAAGATCAGAAGCAATGGATATCTAAGGATACCCTAGGTAGCCTGATTGCAGTAGTTGATCTAAACTGTGTTCGAGATGGCCAAGTTACTTGCGGTACCATTAAATTCACAATTGAATGGCGGCCAAATAGTTTTGCCAAGCCAAAACATGACAAGATGAATACGGGTTTGGTATTAGTTATTAGTCTCATCTTACTTAACAGACGTATTTCGCATTACGAAATATAATGTTGCTAGACTCGGGGTTCAGGGTAAAACTAGGTTACCAATATTTCGGTAACAACATCCTGTCTACCAAAAAGCTCTCGAGTCAATTACAAATTATACTAAGACACTACCGAAAGGTCTTATACTAGCAGAGGGACCTCCACAACGACGAACAGAGTTCCAGACAACAAGAGTATAGAATAGCATAGATTCTTTACAAATGAATTTGGAATTAAATTATGTTACCTATGGAAATTTTCTAAATAAATGAATTCTCAGGAATAAAAGCTTACAATTTTTATTCAACTGGAATGTAATTTGAAATGAATATGAAGATAAGTTATACAAGAATTTATACTTCAAGATATTTTTATCTTATCAAACGATTGCTATAGCATTCGGTTTAACAAGTTCCTAAACGTTCGTTATGTAATACTTCAATTAATTAGTGTGATATTTATCAAGCGTAAATTGCCAAGACTGCTTACAAATTATATCTCATAAATAAAATTTCAGATTCAATTTAATATAAATCAAATTGAAATAAAAATGACTTACAAATGATTCTCGTCTTATTCGCCTCGATTGATAAATCGTGGGCCACTCAAAGCCGGAGACAATCGGTTAAGACAATAATTCGTCAAAGACGATTAATATTTCATGACGTTCAAGGGTCGTTTGTGATGCAAATTGGATGGAACCGATTCCTGAAAGATATTTTAATACAAACGAGGCAAGTTCTAGCGAGTAGTTATAAGACGGAGCGAAGTTCACTGAAGACTGAAGACCCATTTAGGAGCGCAGCGAACGAACGAAAAATCCTTCCGTTAAAGTACCTAAGTTTGATTATGCAGTAGCAGCCTCCGCTGTGTGTACATTGTTGAACAAAGTTCTTGCAGAAAACACTTCTATATGATGTTGTGATTAATATTAGTAAGAGAAAAGAGGTTCACAGGTGACACAACGTATGTTGGGGGAAAGCATATTCAAAATTAATTAAACCTATATTTTGACCTGTATAAATACAAAAAACGTTGAAAATATGATAGTGTATGTACCTACTTTGTAAAACTATGTAACAAATCGCAACCGGACACATTTGTTTTGTAAATAAAATCAAGAGGCAAGAAGTTAAAGCGCGGCTTCCGAATAATCAACGGGATATTCGAGAACTAATAAATAAAGAAGCGGATCAAAAGGGATTCTTGGTAGAAGCACTTCAGTTAAGTAGAATGCCATCAAGTATTTATAAAAGAGATATAGGAAACTGTATTGAAGGTGACACATCGCTAGCGAGAAAGCTATGATATGACATGAGAGGCAGAGTCCCGGTAGCAAGCAATTACAAATTACACAGTATTAGCACAACATTTGACACAACAATTATGAATGATCTTTCTTGTGCTTCATCAGCAATCTCATTGTAGCGAGAGCTTCACGCGCGACGCAAACAGAAAATCTGCGTCTATTACATTCGCTTATAATGAGATTTTTCCTGAGGTTTTGGACGTTAAATAAGCTTTTCTAAAAGGTCTCTTTTATTACAAGGATTTCGGGAAGTTTAGAGACGGCTAAAAATAATGAAAGAAAACGGAGGAGCCAGTGCCGTTTCATTTCGCTTTATTCGGGAGCGGACAGACATTTGGAATAATATGGGTATCACAATGCTCTAGTTAAGTCTAGTCAAAGCCACAGCCTAATGATGTACTCATGAATGCGACAGTGGCCATGTGGTTAGCGGATTTGATTGTAATATCTGGTTAAGTTTGTTTAACTTGCCTAAAACAGACGAAGAGTGAAACTTGTACCTACCCTGATTCAGTTTAAGTTTTGGAGAATAGTATACGTAAATATAATGTAAATAACGTAAAAGCAGAGAAAAAAGATCGAACACAGAGATTTGTATGAAATTCAATTATTATTTAACAGAGAAACTTTGCAAGAGTGATTTCTACGAGTATTTCACAAAAATACTTACTGACGTTTCAATATTATTATTAAGACTTTTTACGACAAAATGCAAAATTGTATGCTGTTACGAGTACAATCGAATAAGGTGAACCATTCACAATCTTAATCTTATTTATCCAAAACTTTACTTATTCTGCTTCTAAAGCCCTTTTCGAGTCCTTGACCCTGGCTCGATCGAACTGATGCAAACATAATTTATTCCGGTTTTATTTACGTTTTATGTCTGGGACCATTCCGGCCTTCGGGCAGACGTCCTCGCCGCCTGCTGCAGTCAAAGGACTGTGCCGAATGTATCGGAGCTCGCTTCGTGAATATTTGATGCCTATCTGACTTTCCCTGGCAACTCGTTTATTTTTTAATGTTCGAAGATCGTTTCGTCGTCCGTAATGTCCATACGTTGTTAAAGTTTTAACCTACATGGTATTGCTTTGCGAGGTTCTTAGTTCAACAGCTTTTTAGTATTTTAAGTGAAATAATGTCTGTAACATTGGGTTTTGATTACTTTTTTAATTATTAATGTCCCGTGACAATGTCGTGACAAAATCCTTGTGCGTTTCATTACAGTCGAGCAAAATTATTTTAAGCAAAAATGAATACTTAGCGCCCTTCTCTGTCTGTATAGTAGTGTATAGGTAATGTATGCAAGGTGAAGTAGTGAGAGGAACATGGCAACTGACGTCTCAATAAAACCGATCTGACCATACCTTCTAAAAGTAGATTGTAATACTAACAATTCAAATATCTACCGCAATATCTAACACAACAATAAGATACAAACATAATAAGGAAAACATATTACGCATTTTCCTTACAACCCAGAAACTAATTCAATAAGCAACTCCTACATTCCAGACACTGTAGGATTCAATAAGGGCTATAATCGGATGAAGATTCCGTTTTGGAATCAAGAGAGGCGAACGAGATTGCTCGGCACTCTGCATATCGAATTGACCTTTGTATCGTAGATATCTGGGCTAACCCGAGGCCTTCGGGTGAGGAAGGGTTGATAGGATTGGCTTTAGTTAGAGGCGAAAGCGTCAATCATAGCCAATCGTGTTTATAGCACAGTATGGTATTTATGATAATTCAATCTATCGTGCGCGCGCGTTTCTGCTGTTGTAGCGGTAGTTGTTGGCTATTATTATAAGGTTTTTTGCATTGCATTTATCGTTAATGACTACAAAACGCGGCCCACTTTCAAGAAAAAAACCTATGTTCATACCTTACCTATCTACTTATTAGGACACCTATCTTAGGTCGCAAATTAAGACTGAGATCGGTGTCGCTACTAATAGCTTATGAACGAACATCGTAATTAAGTTCTACCTCCTACCTATAGGTATAATTTCATCATAATAGCTTAAAATAGTAGTAATAAAAATGGGTTATAGATATTATTGAACAAAATAATCATATTATAATGTCTGTTTAATGTGACTTATTTTTAGTTATTTACTAAACGGTTATAAACATTGTTGTTTCATTTATGGAAGAATGGAACATCCTCACACTGTATTAAGTACATTTAATTAAAAGGATATCACAACAATGGAACAATAATTCAAAAACTTTATCATATTCTATCTATACATTAAATAAACGATTTTTTATTATATTTCTATTTCTAAAGTAGATTCTCAGCAAAAGAAGTACAGAAATCTTACTACTCGTCACAATAAATAAACTGCTGACATGAAGTATGTTCATTCGTATTTAATATCACGAACAAGTTGTACTGTACTCGTACTACCTCCACTTGTTTGCGCACTTCACGAAATACTAGCTCAGTAGGTCGGATGATAAATGAAGCCACCCAGTACAACTATTTCGAAAAAATGAACGAAGCATCTACACATGAGCGCATTTCTGCTGCTCTTTTCGCTTTCATTTCCCGCTTTTTACAATTAAATCCAATGAAAATATTATTCTTTTTATAGAATTGCACGCCGCCTGATTTCAAAATGTTTTATTAAATGAATTTTACACTATTTGATTTTTACCGTTCAGTCGCGGAATTCTACCAATACTAGTTAATTTTGCATTGGAAAGCTGTGAATTTGAAATATTCATAAGGCTCTTTATGTTAGAAATAAATGAAAATATATTTATTAGACGTTTTTTTACATTATTTTATTTCTTTTCAGCCGTTCGTAAAGTGTTTGATTGCTCCACATTTTTTAATTAAATCTTAAATATTCTATAAATAAATGAGTCCTTTTCACTTACAATTTTTCAGTAAAATGGCATAAAATCTTCGCATACAATTTTCAGTAAGTTACGTACCTGAAACAAACAAAATTTACTTATATTAAAAAAAAATACTAACTTTACATAATAAGACTTTTAATATAATACTTAAAACATATTAGATACAAATGTCAGGGCTACAACATCATCCATTTTCATTACTCACATACAACTTCTGTACGATTCTAAAATAGCTGTAGACTTACAGTAGGTGTAACATAATTTATATTAAAATAATATATAATCTAGTAATTTTTCAGGTTATGGGCGCAGCACGATTCCACTGCATATCACGACAGGAAATCACTGTGACATCAGGCTACGTCTTCTGCTACTTTTGTTGTTGCTTACAATACATTTAAGCCAATGGGCCTTAAAAGCTTGGAGCCAGAATATCCCACTTTAAAAATGTTACTCCCATCTGTGTAACTCTGGAAGTTTTCCTCTCTTCACAAAAGCAGGTAATTATAGTGTATAGACTTCATTTGATTACCATCGCTTTAGGCCATGCTTTACACCATGTTTTAACTCGGCTACCTCATTACGTCACGGGCCCCATTTACATAAAGGACCAGGCCGGTCTCAGATAGAACGCATTGTGGCCGGGATATCGTGAGAGCCACAAAGGTAACGATGTTACGCCTTACCTAATATTCGCCTTTAACTTTCTGATATCGTGCCGCAACGAGCTTTAAACCTAGTTTTATGCTATGGAGTTTATGCCTTTTTAGTTGGTGTACGAGATTTCCACTAGCAACGACTGTACCCGATTTTGTATGGGTTACGCAATATCTTTGTTGTAGTTTTTTCATAAATGAAAACTATTTCTTTACACATACATGAGTACTTAATAAAAGAAATAAAAATAAGCGCTTCACGCTCATACATACACAGTCAGATTCCTTGTGTCGTGAGTGCCAGCACTCGCGAGAACACAATAAGATTGAGAACACACACTCATACTCGTGACATAATTATTGAATCTTAAATTAAATATTTCATTAATTTTAGCTGCGTACATTTATAGGTGTCCGACGCCTACCACAATTTTCTCGCCAGCAAGGTCACTTACCTAAACTGATACCACTCATTGTACCAACATAATGATAGCTAAATAAATAAAAATATTTCTTATATTACTAACATCGTCTATTTGCATTTAACGCTAACAAAATAGGGACAGGTTCTGAAATAAAATGTGTTAAATTGAATTAAACACAAAATGTGCAACGCTACGAACAAATATTTATTGTACGTAGGTGCAACGTCAGTAATTAAATTATAATGCCACATAATGAGCGCGGTCTGGAAATATTATTGAACCGCAATACCACACCGCATGCAATCCACAGTTCGTTCAAATTGGCACCACACATTAAAATCTATGGGGAAAACACATAAAGACACACATGAGATTAAGTATTTATTTCAATTATCATTCATTATTTACTAACATAAGTTTTTAAGTAGTAAGTTATAACCAATGGATTCATGATATCCACCAATAACTTACAACATTAAATGACCTAAATTCCTTTCATGTGAATCTCTCGTCTGTGAGAGGAGACGCATGCCCAGCTGTGGTACAATATTGGATCAATAATGATAATAATGAATTTGTTTATGAAGACCATTTATCCTCAGTTACCACTATCCAGTCGTATGAACAAGAGGTCTCAGCTGGTAATATTGGAGTTTAAGAATAAACAACATACATACAAGGCACGAGTACCTTCCGCAGAGAAATGTTCTGGATTCGGATGATTTATTTAGAATACATCCCTGGATTACAGAGGAAATAACATTATTAAGAGAGAGAGAGGTAATATCTCAGGACTAGAGGCTTCGGAGAGTTATGTTACGAATGAGTCAGTTAGGGGTTTAGAAAAATAACGGGCTAACCGAACAAAAGTAAATTTAACTCAGAAAATAAATGCCTTTGTAACTAAACAGTGTCAAAACATAAGCATTAAAACAAAGATTTTAATAAGAGAAGTCTACAAGCTAACAAAATGAAAATAAATAGATATTTATACAATTAAAATAAATTAGAAGTCGAAACAAGAGGAATACGGAAGGAAGATACTTCTCTAACGTTCAAACATAAATGCAAGCGTTTTGCACGAAGTTTTTAATGGCGTCGTGAACTCGAACACGAAAACTGAGTACATTCTCAACTTTGGGTGAAGAAGCATAAAACAAAAATAATTATGAGAAGTAACAACTGTACAAAGGTTAATTAAAGTTAGCCACAGCGTAGTTAAATAACACGTGGAAGTTATTTCTCCTGTACATGATTTACTTTGTGGTCGCTTTGTAAAATATTGTAAAGAATATTATAAGCATCTGAAATATGGAAAGAAATATATAAGAAATTTGTGGCATAACTTGAAAAATAGACTACAAAAGAATATAATATTTAAGTATAGTAAGTAGTAGGTATGTGTGTATTAAAAAGGTTGGCAGAGGTTTTTTCATACATTACAAACTAATCATCTAGTTCGTCATACAACCATAATTATCTACTCGTATAAAATATACCGTAACCTTAAAAGGTAGAATAATAACAAAGTATTGAAGAACAAAAATTTTTTTGTATCCTAATATTAAAAGTCTCTCATTATCCCACAAAGGCTATTTCCATACTTTCCTGTGTCTGATGTTAAAATAGACACAATCAGAATGTAATCAGTCGAGTACAAACGGACTCACCACAATCCACATTTCAAATTCCAAATAGTTGAACACCAGAACCGACTGCGACTAGCCCGCAGCTGCGCTCATGTAAAAGTTGTCCGGCAAAGCGAGCTATTTGTTTATCACCTCTGATGGTGCTTTGTCGCGGTTCCGTCCGATCCAGTGGGCTTAGAACCGTGAACATGTCTACCAACATATAGTGTCAGCTGCAAAATGTTCTATGTGAACACAAACACTCTATACACAAATATCTATGCATGAATCGTGATCAGAAAATGGAACAATTTGGAAGCGTCGTGGATGGTGATTAAAATGTACATTTGACAGTACACTTGGGATTGGTTTTCAATGGAACACAACTTGATTTAAATTGTAAAAATTCTTTTGAAATTGTAACGTGATCGATAAATATACACTTAAAACTCGGATTACCTTTTTAGCCCGCGAATTTACTCTACTCAGAATCCTAGTTAACACCTGTAATCCACTTGCAGATGATTATTCCAAGGCTTGTGCATCCATTTGCAAGATAATAGCCTCAGCACTCTTAGAACAATGCAGTAGCAGTCGGCGATCATCTGTACCATCCCTGCCTTCGCTCCCTGACTCTTCTTTGTTACGTGCGAATCTCAAGTTGGTAATGTGGGTACATTTTGTATAATTTTGCAAAGCGATCCGTTTGTTGCTTTGATTTCAAGATGTGTTGAACATTTTTTGAGACAACGTGAAAGGGAGCTGTGAAAATTGTGTTCGTGAAGCTTAGCGTTTGTATCTTTGACAATAAGCTCTCTTTGACGCCTTTTATTTCGAGCACGTTTTAGCTTATGTTTGCCTTTCAAAGCGTGACAAGCTTGTAAAGACTTTTGTGAAGGAATTGTTCCTAGTTTTATATTAAGTGTCTAACCATCTATCGAACTCTAGAGAACAATGCGGCAACTGGGGGTGACGATTTATATAATGCTCTCTGCCCTCATTCCGTCACTCTTCTTTGTTATGTGATTATACGAATTTCTAGTTTAGTGTATGTTTCTAGTTTCATTGTTGTATAAAGATGTACCTTCTGCCGTATTAACTTTGACTTATTGGATGTTAGTGGGCGTAGATTATGTTTGTATTTCGTCACTGTAAGTACATATTATTTTACAGTCAATATTTGAAAATAATACAAAGTTACTCTCACAACAGTAAAAAAAATTAAAAGGCTAATCCTTTTAATTTTTTAATAGTTCAATATTTGACGTCAAATAAAGTACTACGACTTTACTAGTATATTTTATACGACCCTGGTTAATACAAAACACGTACCTGCTTAGATACCTAACATATTACTTATATTGTATTCCTTTGCACCAAAGAACTTCGTTACATTATTTCGGGAAAAAATTCAAGCATTGTTGGCTTGTTATTGCAACCCACGCAACAAATATTTGAGGAATTTGGACCTTGCCTGGTCCCACTACACAATAAGTTAAATAAGAAAGGGAGAAATTCCGCCCGGATTTTGTAGTTTTGCAAAAATAGTTTTGTCTTTTAGCTATTGAATTGCATTTTTTACATATTTAAAATTCAAAGACAAATAGATCAAATAAAATAAATCAGTAAATTTTTTGTCCTGTTACAAAAATTCTAACGGTTTTGAGTAACAAATTGTGATTCGCGTACCTTTAACTTACTGATTTTAATGAATATGCCTACCTTAGCCAAAAGGACGCCCAATGCCGTTGAGCTGATAGATATATTTGACTTTCATAACTGTATGTAAATACCTCACAACGAATAAAACAATTTGAAATTGAAATTTGTACAGAAAAAATATTCGCCTACGGCATTTCGTCCGGTGTTTGAACCCAGTCAGCTTCGCAATCCATCACACTGACTCAAGCGTGTGTCGATTGACAATGATTTTGCATTCTTATTGCTCACCCGATTCTTTTTAAGACCCATATCTGGGCACGGGTCTCTCCCACAACCTTATTTACTACTGATGGTAAAAGGTAGAGACTTAGTTGGTTTCTCGTCAACAGTTACTCGTATCATCACAAGTCTCAGAAAGAAGCAACTTTAGCGCGTGATCACATAAAACATTTACGAATACACGTTTCGGACTCTTTATTCAAGTGGAGCATTTTAATATTTCACATAACATGTGTGTGAACGCGGATAAATTACTTATATTCCACTGCTTCTGGGTGTGCGATGAAATTTTGATTGTTGTGTCCTCGAGAGGGATTTACGTTTCTGGTGCTTTGTGACTGAATAAATAAAGACGAAGCTTACTTCGGAATCATCAGAGGGAAGCAACAGATTTTTATGAGAAATCCCTCTAAGGTGACTAGAAGCCAAATGAGATTATCTGGAGGTGACTGAACTCGTTGTTGATACATGTACCTACTCCGTGTTAACTACTAGAAAAATACTGTAGATATTTAGAATGTAAAGTTCTCATAAGTGCGTTTTGAGAGTTTTCCATAAAAGTTCACAAACGGCATGTGAAGTTCAAAAACTCGTCCAGCGTGGTTGACTTTGCCCTAAATCCTAATCACATTTGAGAGTAGACCTGTGCCTAGTAGTTGATAAAGATGAGCAATCTATACAGCGTTGGTCTGGTGCTGGATTGCAGACCTTAAAAACGATATAATACCATTAAAAATATGAATGGACCATTAATTTCCCCACTAAAATCACGACTACAGCGACTGAAACAATTTTAAATTTACATTAATATAATTTTTGAATCTGGTTCGCTTTAAATAAATCACGCAAATTAAGGATTAAACTTACGTTGTTGGAATAAAGCGAAAATGATTTATTAATGCATTATGTTGGTTTCATTACAGTTGCTGAGAACAAATAAATCGTTCTTTATAATAAAATGATAATATTCTTTAATGCGACAGTTATAAACAGCTTACAGAAACAATTTATTTACAGGACGCTTTAAGATCAAAGGTATCATTTAGACGAGAGAAACCCTTACCAATTGAATAGTAGATTCAGTTGAAAGTTAAAGGTACTACGAGTAACTTTGTATTTAAATTGCATTAAAATTTATTCAGTTGGAAATATTATAGGATTCAATGCAATGCAATATCCTCAGGCTATGATGGAAATTGTGCTCTCGTTCGAGGCTTGTTAATGTAATCGTTCGAATAGGTTACTATTCGAATTCAAAGTCGTTGAGTGTTTAAAGAAAAGCATCCATTACTCTAGAACGGCAGATTTAATAATATTACTTATATTTCATTAGCGCGCTGCGCCCCGCTGGTAGTGTCTGTGGATGAAAGCGATCTCACTGTTAAGCAACGTCGGGCGTGGCCGATACTCGAATGGGTGACCGCTGGTGGCA
>DWQL01001538.1:0-11243 GCA_018231265.1 Noctuana haematospila
GAATCTCACCCCCTGCCCCGCACGCGCCCTCTCCGATGTTGGGCATGGTGTTGGAGGTGGGGGAAGGCCGCCCCGAAGGGGGGGGAAGGGGGGGGGGGGGGGGGGAGCGGAGCAAAGTTTGTATGAGACAACGTGATCCAATTAGTTATGAAATTACGGAGATATACTCGCGGGCATAAGCTAGTAAACGATATCAAAAAGTTAACTGGTAATTCTGTATCTCCAGTAATGAATGCTTTCCCCCAGACTGGGCTCCCAGCGAGGCATCGAAGACGTGAAGTCGGTGCAGTTCTTCCGCGGCGTGGACTGGAGCCACGTGCGCGAGCGCCCCGCCGCCATCTCGGTCGACGTGCGCTCCATAGACGACACCTCCAACTTTGACGACTTCCCCGACGTCAAGCTAGAGATCGGTGAGTGTCATTATTTATCTATTTAATCATTTATTGCAGGCAGCTGTGGCCCATAAAAAAATACTCATAAATGAATGTATGTTATCAATGCTATGTTGCTGGGTTGATGGCGGTTCTGGTAGGGAAAGTTGTGGGTTAACTGTTTCTGAAAGGTAACGCTATAACTAACTCAGCAACTGTCAACTATGTTGTTTTTTGAGTATCTTCATAGTTTGTATAAATAACTTTATTTGACTTTCGTTTAGTGTATGTAAAATCAGCATTGGAAGAGGGTGGTGGACTTTTATTCTAGGTTTTTTTCTAGTTGTGGGCAGAGAACCGTGCCCAGCACTGGACCATAAAAGGATGAAAAAAAATTGTTTGTTTGTTTATTATCATTGCCAATTCCCATTACTGTTCCAGCGTCAGCGCCAATAAATCAGGACGGCGAGGTGGCGTACAAGGACTGGGTGTTCATCAACTACACTTTCAAACGATTCGAGGGTCTAACGCAGAGAGGCACGCCCACGAAGAAATGAGAAAGGAAACGCAGGTCACTCAGCAAGCCGTGCACGCCGGTGTAACGTGGCTTGCAGTCACCGACGCGAGTGTACCACACCCCATACCCCCTCCTGTCCTCGACTGCAAGCGGCTGACATAGAACAGAGACTATATATTTATATGAACGTGTACGCTTCTCAATGTCCCCCTAGTCCCCTTCCCGACAGTCGACAGTAGCCAAGTTTTGCCGATCTTTGTTTGTTTGCGGTTTACTTTACGTGTCCAGCCTTTATGTAGTGATTTCCCGTGATAGGTACATAGTAACTGCGTCGAGTTCATTCGACGGTTACTTTGGGCAATTTATACGTGTTTTATAATGCAATGAAATATGTGTATTCAATTTGTCAATAAAATTCACAGTGTATTGTGAATGTTTTGGTAATATTTGGGTCGCTACAGTGTCAAGTCCCAAGTATAAATCCGTATCTGAAATAATATTGTAAGGTTTAATTATGCACTAACCACTAATATTTTGCATTAATTATTTCTTTAATGTAGTGACTAAGTAACGGACAGTGATTTAATAGTACTGAAACATCACTATCGGAAGGCGACTGTTTTGTCGCCGATGAGTGCTTATAATTAATATTATAACCATCTATTTATTATTGTAAGGTTATTTCTAGCGTGATGTACCGTTGTTGAGTGTTTGATACTTAGAGAATTAATTAATATTTTGATAAAAAAATAATCATAAGGTGTTTTTTTCGGATCATAAGGAATGATGCATTATCAAAAAAAGAAATGAAGATGGCAATGTTTTAAAATAAAAATTAAGGTTACAAATAAATTAATTATAATAATGTATACAGTGTGGACTCGCTTAAAAATAACCTTACGATAAGCTTGAGCGTTAGTCACGAAACACAAATTTTATTTCAATATAACTTGTGCATAATGTATTTGCTCGTAATATTTGTAGATAAAATATTGTAAATACTAACAAACGATGGTTTTTAAAGCATCACATATACCTACATATATACAAATAACGATAAGCGGTCCCTGTCAGCTGTTTTCGACCCTTGAGCGACAGAGTATAAATTTTTAAATAAAGATTTTCTTCTCTTGATCTCATTGCGTCGCATACGATCAGAGGTTGCGATAGAAATGTGATACAGATCATCAGATTTATTTAACATCTAGCCTTGCTGTAATTTAATTTTAATTTATTTTTAAACTACATTTGGCAAGAGCTAATTAGTACTAATTAAGAGCTATGGAGTTATTTATATTGTAACTCGTTTGTCGATCAGGGACCTTAGACGTAAATTATTCTGAGGAACCTCGATTATAGTCTGTAAGTTCTCATAATGGTCTATATTAAAATAATACCTTTTTTGAAATGATGTAAAGTTCAAAATACGACGTGTTCAATCTCTTTTTTTTCTTGTTTTTTTTTTAAATTATTATTATTTAATATTTTATTTTACTTTACTTTTTTGTATTGTATGTTTTGATTTTTTAGTTTTTTTTTATATGAAAAAGAAATGATTTTTGTAGCACTACAATCAAATCTATCCGATCCATGTGAACGAATTCTGAGTCGGGTCTCTCTTTGTAACTGGTAAGATCTGGATATTGTTACTCTAGTGTAACTGATTACATTAGTTTTGGACCCTTTAGTACGAGTTTTTATAGTTTATAAGCAACGCAACTCGACCTCTAGTATGTCCATACATCGACTAGCAGCGCCCCTGCCGAGTATGGCGAGAACTAAAAGTGGGGCGTATTTCATTACTTCATTTTCATTCGAATGCGACTTTTCACAGTACCAGGTTTGCAATGTATGGAATGATACAAATAAACAACTAAAAATCATTTATTTGCACGAATATAGGTATATACAGGATTTTAATAGTTTTATACTCCATCTCCAAAGGTATGCAAAAACGATGATGATGTAAACACGATTACGTTTTTATAAACTCAAAACTCAAACTAAGGCGCCTGAACTAGATGTATCATGTTTTTTTTGATAATCTGGTACCCCTTTATATACCAGTGGTGAAGGGTTCATACAAGTCGATGCCCATCAGCTTACCTGTAGATGTGGTCACTGAATTACTAAAAAGCTTTTATACCTTACACCAAAATGTACCCTTCGCCACTACTGTACTAAAAAATGTTCGTAACTTTAATGCGTTAATGAACGCTTCCTACTTTTGCATTCTTCTGTTGTAATGTTCTGTGTGTTAATGGTATATTCCAGTGTCGCAGTGAGACATCCGATTTGGTTCGTAGATGTGTAATTTGTATGTTATTAACTCATAAAGGTCTCCTCTAGTCTACTCTTATGGGTCCTTTATGAGTGTAATATATAAGGTTGGCTAATAATTCTTTCACCCTTAGGCCTGCTAATATGAGGTATGTTTTCCATTATGGAAGTCACCGTAGAATATCTATGTGTGCCGTCCACTTTCTGTTGTAAATGCGACTGCCTGCTTTACATTGTCCGTTGCTATGGTGATAGTATAATATCTCATGTTAGATAATAAGATGTCATTTTCATTCATTGATTTACCAAAAGGAAATACCGAGGTAGGCTTTGTCCTCGGGTTCTATATTACTATTTTAGTAGCAGTTTTTTCATTATAAACTTTAAATTTGCAGCCGAAACTCGTGAAAAAATTTGAATTTACAATCGTGATAAATCCATTTTTCTTTGATATACTTGGCTTGTTGGTATAACTTTTTATTAATGGCAATACTTACTCTGTGCAGCCTATTTATACCCACAATCGATATTATTCTAGTAAGTTCCAGATATAATTTGGAATGTTCGAACTTTGGGGTTAAAAAATTATTGGCCAACCTATTAGACCGAATGAAATGTGGCTTCTTCTAGGGTAAGTTCCATTGCCGTTACGTCAAAGTATTGTTTAAATATTAAAGTATTATGTAAAGAGATTGGCGATGGCCACATCGAGGCTACCCGAGCTCGACTCGGACTTTTTGCTCAAACAGTTTAATATCAGCTTTATATTGTATCCCTTTGCGCTATACGAGGGCCCGTAGTTTCCTTATATATCCTCAGAAATGCTCCTTATTCGTTATTTATGAAAACGCTAGATTATGATCAAAATTATGCTTATTCTAACTGTATTTTGTAAATAATATAAATATAACATTGATTAATGTTTACTTTAGTTCAAATCCATCTGCAATAGGATTCCGTCCAAAAATTTAGTTACTATTACATCAAAGAATAAATTAATGATTATCTGCAAATGATTATAACTTACCAGAAATGAATTAAATGATTTATGAAAAATATAATAATATGAATTATATATAGTTTATCGCCAAGTGTTTCGAAAATATCGACGCAAATATAAACTTCATACGAATTAATGTAGCTACTCGTATTTACAATGGCAATAACGAGCATTTCTGACATTTTGAATATTGATGTTGTTTCTGAAATACTCCTGTAATGCTCTAGTTATTTGTGACCAGATTTTGTCTGTCAATGTTTAATGTTTTGTCGACAAATAAGCGGTTTCAAAGAACATCGAACTACCACGTAATAAACTTAATAAGACATTTGTAAAACTTAAACTGAATGTAAATATTTAAAGCGAAACTTTTTCCGCATCCATATTTTGTATGAAATGAGGATATTATATTTGATGTCTATGTATACTGTCTACTTCTACAATGTGACTGGGATTGCGAGAATATAATATATTCGGAATTAATGTATTACTGTACCATTAGCGATAAGATTCCCCTGTCGATGTTCAGGAAGATTTTAGGTTGGGAGTTGAATTTGGGAATTATTTTATTTAAAATATATATATTTTTTAAATTAAATCAATTGGTTTACACACTTTAGTGCCTGTGTTTCTTGCTAATACCGTATAAGGTGACGTTAGAGATAAGTGATGATTATCTTATTCAAATATTCACCTTGTCATTTTGTACAAATATTAATGCATCACTCCTCTATGTCATATTCGTAATTTTTATCTATTTATACGAATTTCTGTTTCATTAAATGTTTGATTATAATTAACTTAGGGTAATAATTTCAATTTTAAATTTCTCGTAGTAAAATCCTAAAAATCTTAATGTAATGTACATATTCGTACCAGATCCCCAGCGAACTTCATTCCTGTAAAGTAAATCTATGTTTTCAAGTTTTCACTTCTGAACATTTTGTCATTGTGTCAAAAGTATCCCGAAGAATTTTTTCTTCTTTGTATATTATTATATAGATTCTTTATTCTACATACATTTATTCTGCAACTATAGACGTGTTTGTAAACTGGAGTCCAAGCGAGACCTCTTCGCTAACTATACTACCAACTTGCCCCCAAACGTTTTTATGTTAGTCGTAACGAGTCCTGTATAACATGACAATTAATACATACTAGTAACGTAGAGCTCATGCTAATAACGCTTATAATATATCGTGATCGGGCGCATCACGCGTCACGCTCAGCGAAGTCCGGCTCCACACCTTGGCGCCAAGGGTGGCCCCAATTGAAGCCAACTTTGGTCCGTTAAGTTGTCAAAGCGTCCACACGTTGGCTTTTGTAATTTGTACCAGTCCTGTCCCGTCAGAGCCAATGAGCAGACGTCCGATACAGAAATCAAAATGGCTTTAAGCTCATTTAAAGTGCATATTATAATTTATTTTTGATATTAAAAAAGAGAACTGATTTTTATTATCAACTGATATTTATATTGTCGTCAACGTTGGCGCTAAAGTCTATTGGTAAAGCCGACACGAGCCGGCCTAGTACCGACGTCCGCTCTAAAATTGGCGCCAATGCTGTTTTGTACATCCACATGTTGCGCCAATGGTGTTGAACCCTCCTTGGCGCCAACGAACGTTGCGCCAAGCGCCATACGCGATACTCGTTCCTACTATATAAGACTTAAGGTCTACAGTCGCATATGTAGGTTTGTCTGGTTGTATATAACAGAACTGTGTCGAGCGTGGGCGACTAATGGAACTATCCAATTTTTCCACATTTAGTCGTAGACGATTAGAGTACTAATGATGTTTTATAATTTTTAAATTAATTTACTCCTAATTTGTGTATTCATTTATTATTCAATGTAGGGCTAATGTATTTTAGTTAAGTTAAATTATTTAGTTACTGATCGAACGCGAGTAGCGTACTACCCTCTGCAGTAAGATAGACTATCGAAGCCTTTTATGCTAATATTAATAATTGTAATAAAATTGTGTATCGAGACGAGTTCGGGTATCGAACGTCGATAGGGGCGATTGGATCAAGTATCGTACGATATATTAATGTTCGGTTGTAATGTTTAGGTGGTTAAATAGGAATATGGTTAGTGGACATGTGTATAATCTATATAAATGCGCTCGGAATGGTGATTTACGGAAAGAATTACCACTTATTAAATATTATATGAGTTCGTAAGTCATAATTAACTGAAAGTAACCAACTGAAGTGTGTGTTTAAGTCATTGATATATTAAAAAAGAAACCTAGATTCACTACAGGACTTCAGTCCTATACTAACGTTACGTTTTTAAATTTATGAGTAAAAATTTAAAGACTTTCTAAATAAAATTATAAAACAGAAAGTCGAACCTTAAAACAAGAGACATAGCACGTTTTTAAGCGCATTTAATGATCGGTATTGAGTTCTGAGTTCGATGTGCATTCGCCTCTCGCTCGTTTTAAAGCTTTGTAGCGTTAAGTTGTCAATAAAACCTTTTTTTTGCCTCCTAGTAATTTTGAAAAAGATATTCTTAAAAACACCCGATGGATGGTTTTTCAGTTGTTTTACATCATAATGTCGCATTATTTGTCTCACCATGTTAATTTGTATCATAAACAACACATCAGGCAATGTGCCTTCGTATGGTGAACGACAATAAGAGGAAGCGGTGCCGGGCTTTAATGTCGTGAGCGTTTCATTGTAATGGGGCCTTGATAACACCTCGATTCGTATTTAGATTTAAAAAATTGTAAATGTAACGACCAAGAGTTTAAGAGTATGCGCCGATCTTCGGTGGCTCTACAGTTACTTGTGGAGTAAACAGCGGTAGTGATAGGATCTTTGAAGTATTTCAATGTCGAAGCAGTTCATAATTACAATGAGATGTTCGGTTTTTGGTGAGAGATGGTTCTTTCTGAAATGTGATGTCGGTCACATTTTAGAACGTTTGTATGATAAATGGTAGTGACCGCTACATTTAACACGGGCGATACGCTGTATAGATTGACTTTTTTCCACTAGTACGTACCGTCTACGTACGCACCATCGACGTACGTGCGACTAATACGATCAGCAAACATGAATCTTTAATGGATACTTTTCGAAAGCCCTTAGTATAAATTTGGAATTATTTTTGATTCTGTGAAGAGGAAACACTAACTTCTTATATTATTATAATATACCTAATAGACGTGTATTCCTCGATTGGATTACATAGTATTTTGTGTAATTTGTCTTATAGGTACCTACTATTCTCTCACTTTATCCTATAGGTACCTAATATTCTCTCACTTGGATGACGTAAATCGAGTTATTGTAGAATAATAAGAAGATTCGATGAGGATTTAAGAGTTTTTAATTTATTTCAAGTCGCGGTCTTTATCGTCCTGTAACATGGGAACGCTTTCTATCCTAAATAGGTTCATTTGTTGTGTTTTGTCTTATGTATATGTATTTATTAATTGTTTGCTGTATATATAATAATAACACTGAAAGGTTGCCAGTTCATTGGATTCTTATAATACTCGTAATGAATGTAATTTTAATAATATTTCCCGATGCGGTAAACTAGATGTTTTCCAGTATGCGATAGTTAGTGCAAGGGGAGATTGAGCATAACTTTTTTTGAGTGGATTACACGTAAACTAAACACTATTTGTAAATTTAATTCAATTATCCTGATACCGATATTTACTTCATTTGACTTGTGTATGGATTCTAAACATATTATGGCCACTTTTCGATTTTGTAGTAAAAGTTAACGAGTGTTTAAATTCACACGAATAATTTTTTCTCGGTACATAACTGTTAGCATAAATACCAGCTTCTTGATTCGGTAATTAATTTACGTTAATACTTTATACTAATGTTGCCAAAAGTGTCATGTTATTAGTTGGTAGTTTTGTAACGTTTTTAGTGTTTGATTATTTCTCAAAGAATTTTCTTTTAAACGTCTACTTAGTATTTTTAGGCATAACGTTAAAACATCGGTAACATATTATTTCTGTTTATCGTACAGGGAGGTATAGTGAAGTTTTTGTTTATACCTATGTTTTTTTTTGCTTTTATCCAATGAATGCTGCCTTATCTCTACTATTATGAATTTTGCTGTCTTTCCACTTGCTTAAGTTCACACTAAAATTAATTTGCTTTGTTATTGTTATTGAGAAATGAAATATTTAATTTCTCGTATCGTATGTAAGTTTTGAATATTTTATTTAATACTTGTTTCTTCCATGTTGGTTTAAGAAAATTGCAATACAGATAAGCATTAAAGCGATATGAAAATGATTTTTGTGTTTTTTCTTCCTTTACCCAGTTTACACTTATTAAACAAAGGATCCAGCTACATTTTAGGCAGATTTTCCTAGTTATCTTTAGATATAAATGAAGACTTGACTGATTTGTTAAAATTAGGAAGGAATTAAGACCATTGAAATAAAAGGACTTAATTTTTTTTATTCTTTATTTAGCAAATCATACATAGTCAGCCAAAAAGTAATAAAATTATAAGTTGATAACAAACCTATGTATCTAAATGTCATTGTAATATCGTTAGAGCCGGCCGAACTAGAGCTACAGGCATAAGAGTCTAAGAGATTACAGGGAGCTCATACGAGGGTAAAATATATGTGCCTAGAGTTCATCGCCCGGCTGGCTCTTATGTGGTATTATAATAATCTCAGAAGAAATCCTTACCATGATAAAATGAATTATTTACCTATTATGAAGGATAACTGTAGATTTTTGTTTTAGCAACCTAACACAAGTGTCTATTTGTCGTCCATCTGCCTATTTTAGGTTAAGATACAATTCTTGTGTGCTTGCATGTGTGAAGTTCTTAACGGCTACACCGATTTTGGTAAAACTTGTGATTTTAGTGGATCTCGGGATGATATAGATTCTTGATTGTACCAGGTGTGGACTTGTGAAATGTCTATAATAAAATATTATTTTTATATATCTAATTATATAATATTATACGTCGTATAACTTATATAATGGTCTAGTCGCGCCAACTTAACGAAAAGTCAATGGTAATGAGTTAATCTGATATAGTATATAACACCACTAGCAGTCGTACAACCTTGTAGATTAAAACCTATTCCTTAAAATTAAAAACAAAATAGGTATAACTATAAAAATTTAGTGCGAAAATGCTGATTAAATGCAGTTTACATAGTTGCTATATAGGTAGGTACTTAAAAAAAAAATAGGAATCCTTTTCTCTGATCAAAAATTTTGAATTTGGCAAAATATTTAGCCAATAATAAAAAAAGCAGACAAAGCTGTTTTGTTTACACTTTTTTTTATATTTTTTTTCACAACAAGAAATTACACATCCATTAAAAGTCATAATACCTAATATATCTAATATCATTAAGTTAAGCTATTAGCTCAACCAGTCCATAAAGGAATCAAAACTAAAAGAAACAATAATTCGGTACATTCCGAAATCGTAAACTATATATAAAAATTAAAATAACTGAAAATAAAAAATCAATATTAAAAAAAAATCATGTAGGTATAAGCTAACGTAACTGTACTTAAACTAAACTTAAATTTTACAATTCGTCGCCTTAGTGCTTATTTGTACAATCTATCATATTTGCCGAAAATGACTTTGATAGAGAAAGATGCGCGCTTTAATTTCACATCGATTAGTAAAACATTTAAAACATATATTACTTTAAAAAAGCCGAAAAACATGTTTTTAATTTTATCTGTAGGTACCGTGGCATCGTAACTATTATTTCGAAAGAAAAAACCTGCAAAATTTGATTGATGGTAGGTAGATTGAACAAATAGGCAAGCACTTAGGCGACGATTATGGTCAAAATTACATAGAACAATATAATAAATTGCAAAACAAAAGAAGACAAACCCTGCTGATTCCATTCAACACACTCGGAAGTAAGACAATCCGACATTCAAAGCAGCGGGTGCTTCGTGACCGTTATTTGGAAAATATGAACTACTTACACGTAGTTCAGACTGTTCTTTAACAAATGGCAAAATAACAGCAAAAACTGTGCAATCAACTCCAGCCAGGAATGGATTTCAATAACTCCCGCACCGATACTTATCACAATTCATTTGCAATGCAAATTCCAACATACCTACCATGTAATCCGCGTAAAACGCTACTTTTCATTCTTTCCTTGTTATTTACATGATACAATTCGCTATTTTATAACCCAAAATATTGGGTTAGTCCATCTACAACGCATCACAGTTATTCAGAATAAATTCATTTCTCAAAATGACGAACAGCCTTCATAAAACGTAAAACTATATATCTAGAAAAAATTTCACCCCTATTCTTCTTTCAAACACTTAGGTCGTAAGGACACCCTTTCAAATAACTTGAAACAAGAATGCTCGTCATCGACAACTCGACCACACGCGCATTAGAATTGGTCAAGTTCTTGTAATAGGATATCTGAGCATAATTATCTTTGTGAGGCAAAAGAAAATAAAACATAAATAATTCGGTACTTGTCTATTTTGTGTAAGTGTAAACTTATACCCGGAGGTCACAAGCTTCCAAGCTAAATAATGAGATCGTAAAGTACTATAAGTACCTACATACTTGTTAGTAGATTTGATTGTATTTAAAAGCTCAGCGATTGATAGCAGTCACGATCACCGCGCGATCATCTCGTTGAGCAACGTTGTTAATCTTATATCTAGGAATTGTTAAACTGCTATAGTTATATTGAACATTGATATGTGAAAATAACGACGACTCATACTAGGTATAACGTGATCCCCAAGCGAAAATAACTGAGATTGCCACGTGTATACAAAGCTTTATTATTATTAGTTATGATGTTAAAGTGTGGATATTTAAAGATTCACGTCTATGTAGGATAGATGTAGCTCCTTAGTTAAGATTATCTTAAAAAAAGATATGTAGGTATTATGATTCTAGCGTGAATATCGTTAAACCTTTTTATATGTATTTCATTCCAAATCTGCTTTATAGTACGTAATCATAACTATCTAAAGTATATTCAGAATGGACTTGCAGAAATTAGAAGATTTCTAATTTCCAAGAAAGCCAAGAAAAGGGTTCACGTGCTAC
>DWQL01001539.1:0-11243 GCA_018231265.1 Noctuana haematospila
AAATTTAAATATTATTATTACAGAAATTATTTTAGCTCTTACAATCTTTACGTTTGAATTTTGTTTTAGACAAATACAAACTACGAAAATTTTTTTGTTCAAAAAATCTGGTAAACTATAATAATATATCTACGAGTAGGTACAGCACCAAAAAGTCCTATGAAAACGGGAATTCATGGATATGCCTTTACTTGCCAATTTTATTCGTAAACTCTTCTAAATCATGCATGAAAAGATCCTGTTCAAAATATACAGTTTAGCCATCAATTTCGCTACGATATAGTAAACGGCACCGTTTTAACGAAGACCTTTAAAACAGAACAGAATAAATACTCATACATTTTACAAAACTGTACATTTTTCTATTTTATATTTGCTAATTGCCAAGCTAGCTCGTACAAATAAAATGGGAAACGTTTGCATAAATGTTTATTGCTTCTGTGTTATCGACAGTATGCGTTGCATCGTTAGCTCTTTAGTAATCAATTGCAATAAAACTGTTCCACGGCACCTACAAAAGTGTTATGAATACGCGTTGTTATTTGTAACGAATACAGCAACGCGATTAATGTCTCGAGTAGAGGATTGAGTGTGTGACTGCCAGGGCCAGGGTAATATTCGCGGCATATATATTAAATATTAATACAAATCATACCTACTCGTAAAATAAAAACTCAATTAGTCAATACTCCAACTTCCGCAATAAAATAATTAACATCCGAGTGTGAATCTCAATCCGGTACAGGAGAGCTCGGTCGGAGGTAATTTCGCTGGATCGTAAAATCGTTTTCACGGCATCATTCACTCTTCGTACACCATCATGGGAGGTCGCTTATTGTGAATTTTTATAGCAGCACTCATATTGACTTCCATCACATTCAGATTTCAATGGCCTGGACATAATGCAAGTCGTTTCGAAATGTATATTTTTAGCATTATCTGCGCAGCTAGTTAGGATTTAAAATTTTTAAATACTGAGAAAATTTAAAAGTTTTTATAAACCAATGTTTGTTATAATTAAAGACAAACAGAAGTACCTACCTAAGTACGTAGGTATACTTGCTAATAATATTAATAATATGTGCTTGGTGTTGTTTAATGAGAGAATAAATGATTTTTCCAAATTTAGCGTTAATTTATTTTTTCATAATTACTAACAGTATTTTCGGCAGAAGTAGGTACAATTATAAATTCTAGTGTTGTGTAACCCCTTACACTCTGGGTCTAGACGAAACTAGCCGAGACAAAATAAATTACTTGTTAATTGCTAAAATTGGTTATTCGCTGGCGGCTTAGCTATATTAAAGTAGGCGAATCAACATTTATTTTAGACGCAATCATGATGGCTTTAAAGGCAATAAGATTTATGGGACCACTTACAAAACTGCGCGTATATGTTAGATTGAATATTGAATATAGTATTAGTACTTCGACGTGCTTATTTTAAAACAAGTTAATCTACTTCGTTCAATGTAGTATTTATTAATCGGTAGTCTGAGTTGGGTCCCGCCTACTAATCTAACTAACTACACAATCAACTAAAGCAAAAATCATAGAGACAATCTTATCCAAATACTCTTCTATTATAGAATACCATATTCCTATTTCTCTCTCCCTCTTTTAGAATTATTCGATACATAATATATTATTTGTATTTTTGTGTTGGTAGTTAATTTTCCTTTTAATGTCGACTACGTTTCGGTTGGAATCGCAGTAATAACAACGAAAAGTAGTTTTTAAAGTCATAGAACATTAAGAATAAGTATGTATGTACACGAGAGCAAAAGATTTTGAAAATGTTAACAAAGGACTGCCACCAACGCGTTCTAGTTTCAGAAAATATACCAAAAATTTAATTTCGCTCTCCTTTCGTCACAGCATCAGTGCAGTGGAGTGCTCTCAGGGTTTCCAGCATTCAGTATAATGCTACAATGTGAAGCTGAATGAATGGACCTCACTAAGTACGCTCCATGTACATGCAATGCGAATTCTGGTTTTGCCGATCTGTGACGACTTCTTATACCTATAGTCCACTACTATTAAATATTTTTTTGTATTTCACTGCTGTTTACTAGGTACCTCTCTGTTTATTATTATCTAAATGCCTTAATATTAAAATATTTTTTTTATTTTAATTGTGATTTTGACCCTCTACTGGAGTCACCTACCGGATAGTAAATCTAACACAATTTTATATTATTTTAAATAAATCGATAAATATTGATTTAAGGGTCTCTGACGAACATAATATTTTTATAATATCAACGAAATAATAAATTAGTAAGGCCTTCTCTCCATTTTATTATTACGTGTCGCGCTTTAACATTATTTTGTCATGTTTGTCCCTATGTGGCTCTTGTTTGCGGAAAGGTTGCCGATCCCTGATCTACCGGAACGATAAAAAATAATAAAGATAGATTTAAAGCTGCAAAGGCTATATTTATCGTCCAATGCTAAATATTTTCCAATATCGGAGTATCGGAGTTTACGTTCCGGTATAACTTTCCGAAGGTAATATCAACCTGTCATAAACTGCAGTGCTGTCGGCGTAGTTTCAAAGCGAAATTTTTGTCTTTTTATGCGAAGCAGCATTTTTAAGAAAATGAATGAAGAAAATACGGAAATTGGAAGTAGATAGATGATAAATCTATAAATGGAGCAGTGTTTGCTTAGTGAGTGGACTTTGACCCATTATTGGTTCTGGTGAGTTTCTTAACCACTATGGGCTGTCCCGCACCTCTATATCACCTTACTAACTTTACTATTATCGAACTTACGTTTGTATTATCTAAGGCAAGCTTTAAATGTAACGAAGAATACAAGAAAACAGGTTTGACGGACGTAATTTTAAATTTTTTGTCCAACACGTTATGGAGAAACAGAAATTTCTCGTTTATAAGATAACCTCACCAGAAATGGTAAAGATCTATATATGGTGAAACTAATTTAAGATCAGACACTAAGTAAATGGCGCTGATTGAATATAAGATTGGGGATAATCATAAGTCCTAAAAAAGAGAATTAAGCACATTAATATTCAGCTAAAAAGGCAGTGTTAGTTAACTTGTTTCGAAGTGATTGGGTACATATAAGACGAATTTTAAGAAGATGTATGTATATAGATAAGTAACAAAAATTACATACCTACGCAAATAATACACACAAAAAATATTAAACAATACCTACACTTTGTACTTTGACAGTACAGTTGAACAAATTCTATTAAATAATTAGTTCGAAATAAATATGTAGCTTGCACAATATGTAAAATGGTTAATGTCCAACTCGATTCCGAAATTATCTTAATACGGCTCTGAGACAAATCCGATAGAAACTTAATAAGAATTAATAAGCACAGATTTATCTTGAGCGTTCGAACAAGTTTCAAAAGGTGCGCGTGGGCAGCGGAAGCCCAGGTTCGTATGAAATTGAAAAATTACTAAACACCTCGTCCCCAGGTAATAGACCTCGTGTCGTGGACTCTATGACATAAGTCACCTTACGCTTCGTATACATTTGCTAAATTTTGTACCTATCCTATTATACTATGCAGTAGATTGTACGTCTACTGCATAGAGCTATCCTACAAAACCTATTTCCCTTGAGATTTTTATTATAAAGGTAGCTACTTATTGTTAAAGGAAATTCAATGAGGCATTCTGAGGCGCCTTTAGTATGCGCTCAGCGATCCACGCTATTACAGTATTATCAGAATGGTTATTAATGCTTTGAACGTGGTCTCCGAATGAGCCTCTGAGGTTGTAGCCACCAATTATAGTTAGTCACCATAGTTAGCCCACTAAGGAAATTATTGTTATGGCTATGTAATTCAGATTACATTAACTCGTAGAAGATGCTGAGTGTATTTTAAAATACCACTTCACACTTGCAGCCATGGACAAACACAAAAACAAATCATAAAAATCGGGAATCAAATCCAGGGCGCTTAGAAACATTTAACCTGCATGGTAACTATTACACAACACAGGTTGTCGCGGTTTCAGATTTTAGAATTTTATTGATCTTTTGATTCCCGTCTTCGAATCCGAGTAAGTATTGGCACAAAGGGGCCTAGTTCTTCTCTTTATTACGACGACAAAGATATAAAATCATCCACTTATAAAAGTAATCCCTCACTGGTACAGGCTACAGGCTACTTATGTCACTTACAAGATGTCATTGACATGACCTAGTAAGGTAATGGATTAACTTTGCTCTGAGTGGAAAAAGGAATTCGTGGGCATGTCTTTGCCAACTCTACAAAGTAAAAATTATGCATTCGTGCGTGTATTGTGTTTGGATGCAATTATGAAATTGAAATTGAGTTTACACAAAACTAAACTATATATATTTGATTTTGAAACCGAGACGCTTATTTTAGATAGTCGGGCAATGATATTGTGTGTGGTAGAGTGGTAGAACTCTAGATTCGTTTACGGCCAATACCATCGTCGTACTTACTTCTAATCTAAAAAGCGTGAACGATGAAATGAAATGGGAACACTATTGTACATATTATATAAATGAATACATGGGGCGGGCTTTATAAATATCATTGTCTTACAGCCAACCTTTAGTGGTGTGGAGCTAATTGAGGAAGTGTCGTATTGTTTTGAATTTATTATTTATTGAAGAGATGTGAATAAATTCATAATTCGAAATGTGTCACGTTTCGCTTGTGTACAAAGTAGCAAAGCTCTCACAGTCTGTGGGGAAACGCTGATAAAGTGCCGGATACGGGCTTTCAGCGATCGAAGTCGAATAATTGTTCAACTGATACGGAAAATAGATAATTGCTATTTCAGTCGTGGCTCTGCTTTAACTGTTCTAGGTTTTCTGTCTCTCGTATTCATGTTTTTGAGAAATAAAGAGTTGAAGGCACCATACTTGTGAATTCGGGGATGTAACACTCACCCACAAAATTTAGGGTACCTCCGACCTATTCTCAGACTTACCAAATCTAAATCAACACATAGGTACATAAATAGTAGTACATAAGTAGTAGGTACATAAAAAATTTCGTCGGTCAATCCGTTTCGGACACGATGTTTGGAAATTCAAACCGTGACCATCTGTTTTTCTGTTGATTGACTCCAAAATTTAACGTAAATTGTAGGACCAAAAATCTTCGCTTCAGATGCCCAACGCTAAATCATCAAAATCACGCGCAGAGCCCCTCGGTGGGACATTGACAAAGGGGATGGAAATAAGCTTTCAGTAACATGACGCGGCACGTACTGCCCGAATTATACGGGAAATACACACACTGAGTACAGTTTTAGAGGCAATACTGCTTTGTTTACTCATAATTGGATTAATTAACGTCGAATCGCGCATAAACCTGCAGTTTGTTTACTTCGTGGGCGATGTATAAAGTTTTTTTAGATTTGAAATGCGTACCAAGCGTAGTGCAGCAGATGTGAAAAGGTCGATGGAATCCATTTAGACAAACGTTTCATCTTAAATACTGGGGTCTAGTTCGGTTAGAATCTTTCTATCCGGGTACCTTCTAAAAGTTTCCCCCGTTGCGAACAAAAGCTAACCTGCATGATGGTTACTGAGGTGCTTAGCCCAGTACGGGCAATTATATGACGTATATAATTGCCCGTCCTAGCTGTTATTATTAGCTAATAGTTGTAATACCTAGCCAGAGATCGAAAAAAGGGGCGTGGTACTGTATTTTTCACGTTCTTCCCTGTTTGGACTTAAGACTTTGGTATATCCAGCTGTTCGGTTGTATATTGCAAAGGAAACGCAAAAAGAGGTCGGAAATAGTCTTACAGTAATTGGAAGCGCTACGTTCCGCCGAATAAACGCGGGAAATGGCTATTACCGTACCTATTCCTTATTAGAAAGTTGCTATTAAATTTATTATAATTTACCATTATTTTAATAAAATCATTTATTACTGGTTTTCCGCAGAATGTGTGCTTATTAGTACACAGTACTGTACAGTATTATAAGTACACAGTAAATATATAAAATTTATTAAAAGATAATACGGTAATAAGGCGACTTTATATTGTTTTTTATGCCACAGCCTAAATTCAACATAGAAACAACGTTAAAGGGGACGGAAATTACTTTTCAATTACTGACAGAACGGTACGCATTGCTGTATTAAAGCAGGAAATGGGTAAAAACTGGTATTCGGTTGAAGGTATTTTTGTTGGTATAGTATTTTATATGTACATTGATTCCTTCAAAACAAGAGCGTAATATATCTGACCGCGTTTAAAAAATTTAACACTGGCTTACAGAATACCATTCCACAATATTTTCTTTCAGCCTCGTAACATTTTTTTTCCTTCTTCTTTATTCTGAAAGCTTATAAATTCCGTCAAAAGTCAAATGTCAAGTATATAGTACCACTATATTTGTAGTAACATATTATATAGTAGTACATTGGTTGTTTTTTAGGTATTGAAGAAAAAATAGTATTGAAGCAGAGCTCTACATTAGAGATAGAAATATGGCTTTCAAATATTCATACAACACGCATTGCGATTTTGATAGAGACGGAAATGGGCCTTTGGGATGTAAAACTGGAAATACTCAGTATATTCCATCCACTACATAAATACTGGATTCCACTGAACTAGATTTCTATTCATCAAGTTTCTGCTATCACATTTGATTTATATGTGGAACAGTTGAGAATAACTAGGTATATACTATGAATCGAAACAAGGATTAGGCACAAAATATTGAAAAGCGGCTCTTTAATCAAAATCAACAAGCAAATTTCCATCTTGACCGCGGTCATTAATACATTTCAATTTTAGTATAAACAAAAAAGTGTTTTATGGAATTCGAAGCGATACAGCTCACGCTTTATGGCAACCGCAACCTGCCGTTTTATGGTTGTTCTTAATTTGGTAAGACTGAAATATATTGGCATCCTTTCTGGCGCCATCGTCGTTCGGCTGTGTGTGATAATGATTGGTAACGTACCCAGGGCGTCAAACTAAGTAACTAACTTTGTCTTTTTAGGAACCATTAAATCGATTTCAAAGATATCTCAACCGCGATCTGGGATTGGTCGGATTACGTGTTCAAAACATTTGCATTTTTTAGTCTAATGAGGGGCGACGTGATATATCGATACTTGTTTATTTGGCGCCAGTTCTCAAACGATCTTGAAATAATCTGACTTTATTGTTCTATTTGTGGTCAGTAAACGAAATGTTTTCTTAAAAAAATAAGGATGCGCGAAAGCCCACACCCAAACGTTCAGTTTTTGTCGAATCAAGCGGATTATATAAATTAACTATTTGGCACAAAACCAGTTTTGTCGCGGAAACAAATACATTATTCGTCGGCCCAGACGCAAAATCTTTAAAATTAATACGATTTGCAACAACTTGACACGCAGATAATTTAATTAATTACCCACAGCAACCCTATTGCGTACTTATTCTATGCCTATTATCTATTCACACAAATTCAATTTCAAATTTAAACGTTACTTACCTTAAATGCCACAATCTCTGTCGTGTTTTGTATTTGTCTGTAATATCATTGGAGAAAATTTCATTACAGTCTGTGATAGGCACCTGCGTGATCATTTCTTTTCAATGTAAGACTAAAGAACCAAGATTGCCAGACAAATAAACTTTTTTAAGCTTGCATTGTTGCGGGAAAGGTAACTGACCGCGTCTCGTGTATGCGGGCTTCGTTTGTGGTTCCTGATTTCTGACAGCTTAAATTTTGCTTTGTTCAACATATCGTATGGCACCCGTATGGCTAAGTTACATCATTAAGATCCGAACGAATATGATAATGAAGTCTAATAGATACTAATTAATGGATGGCTTTGTAAAGTTTGATTTAGATTGATTTTTATACCTATTCATTTTGTATTTTACGATTATGTTAGTTATTCTTCTGCCCGATAGTAAATAGCGCTTGCCGCTTGACGATTCATTAATCAAGATATTAAAGTCAATGTGGAATATTACGAGTAAAATCAAATTAAAACTAAATCGTCGTATTTTCATACAAAAGACGTTGCCAAACAGCATGTAGACCAGATGATGATAAATTTTCTGGTCACAACAACCACTTAGAATAGATACACGTGCAATTTTAAATAGTACCAAAGCCGTATTGTAATCTTTCGTTTACAGAAAAGAAATATTGAATAGAGTTCAACAATAGACAACATTGTTATTAATTTGATACGACATAACGTTATTATTTTAATACAAACGATACAATACGACGTAATAAATACTGCATTTTAAGTAACGTAAAGACAATCGCCATTATAACTCAGAACTCGGTAACTTTAAACTTGTTTATTAATTGAAAATTACGACGCGTTGATCGCGTGGGTTCGATTTTAATGTGAAAAGATGAGTTAAAACAATAGTTTGAACATCGCAGATAACATCAGCCGTGGGTGTACCTATTCCTCTATGACCGAATTTGAGTAGGCGTCGATCTTATAACACTAATGCTGTAGGTATATAAAAGAGCACAACCAGTGGAAGCAGATAATTGTTTTACTTCTGAAATTTGAATTTACTTATTCAGTGTGTCAACTGTAAGTCTTAAATATTTTCTATGTATGAGACACGGGTTCTTAATAGTACTCGTATGTCGTCATTTTCGATATAATCCACCATTTCACCATGGCGTGATTCTAAAAATATTTTAAATATTTTTTTAAATTAGATAATTAATTCTTGAAGATTAGTAGCCGAGCAATTGTTCATATAATTCCTAAATCATAATTTTTTTACTGTATCACAATGAAGCACCACTTTATTTAGTTAAGAAAAGATCGCAACAAAATAATATAGTTAGTCAGAAACATGAGAATATATGTAGTGTGAGGTAAATGCAAACGACCATAATCTCCACGTTGCAGTGAGCGGTGTCTGCAATCTATATAAATTAGACATCCATTCAACTTTAGAGTCTAAGGTCACGCAGTCTAAGGTTGAAGAAACAAATGATTGTTAGGTACCGACTTAACATGAGTGCAACCGACTTTACAGTTTCCTTCTTTTTTAATAAGTAAAACCTGTAGTTGAGGTAAGATTTACTGCTCCGTATCTTAGCTTTAGATGGAAGTCAAACCCGACCTCGGAAGCGAACTCTCGCAGCCCACTCGCGTAGTGCTCAAGAGTCATCAGGGAATTGCATTTTCTCCAAGAAAGCACTAACGTCATCCAACCATGATTGCTTGTTCTCTGCAAATGGAAATAATTTAGTATTTTCTTGACTCTCCATCAGTATGATCTCTGTGAAGTATCAGAAATTAGAAATGTTATGGGACTTTTTGCTAGATTGTTCGGATTTTTGAAGATTTATCTTCGAATTTGTATCGTAATACGCTTTTTTTATTTAATGGCTTTCACAGTTTATTTAAATACTTATATTTCTTATCAATATTAGTCATATTATTTGTACTATATTATAACAATGCGTTTGATATGTTGGACAGTAATATCACATATTGTTGCATTGTTTTGTTTTCCTCAAAAATTAATATAGGTACCTATATCCTATTATTGCTTAAACTTTAATTGTAGATGGATATCTTAGATTTCCATTTCCTACTCGTCTCTACGAGTGAGTACTTATTTATTAAGTTTTTATAACAGAAGTATTATTTAGAATAACAGAAGTACCTATTGTCTGTATCGAAAAGATTCTTTGATTTACTCGTCTAACTAGAGATAAGATCTATAAATAGAAATATTTCCAACCTGCAACTCAGCTAATGTACCTATTCTAGCTTGAGATCTCGTTAATATCTATACTATATTATACAACCTATCCACAGATCAGACTATATCCGGAGGTCTTATTCCAATGGCCGGTCAGAGCTTCGTGAGAAATAAAAACGTTCTGCAAATCATCTATTTGTGGAAATTAGTGCTTAATCGGGAATCGCCTACGCAGCGTCGTGAATTAAGATCGGTTATATAGACTCACGCGATACTAAATTCTTACTACAGCCTATACCTATACCCTCTACAACGATATCTTTTATAATCACGTACAATGCTGCTTTCTTGTATTAAAATAATAGAAAACTATCACAGAGAATATACAAAGCAAGCAATGTATGACCTTGTAGCACTTCCCCTGTAGTGTTATTTAAATGGGAAGGTATCATGCGAATTTTTTCCTAAAATAATTGCATCGTCGAAGTAACGAAAGTAATGTGATCAAGTTCAACTCAAATAACTTGCGATTAGTATTGGTGGTGTAAGTCATCAAGTACGATTAACTATTGAGTATTAAAATTTATCATTAGGCTTATTTTGAGTTGTGAATGTATATAATATACAAGTTGAAATGCCTGGTTTAATGCAAAATACTTACACTTACTTACTAATTACTTTTCTATACTCATTAAAAAAAAGAAAAAAAAAGAAAATTTCAAAAGGTTGTTGCCGCCTCTATGTTTTATACAGATAGTTCTGGCATTTCGAAACTGTTGCCATCAAGTATCATCGTAATGAATGGGCAAGTACCTAACTGGCGCGTGCCAGAAAATTTAAATTTTATTGGACACTTAGTTTGTAGAAATATATAGACAGTATATATGTATTCCTATTATATATGCACCTACTTATAGATCTTGTTACGTAGGAAAGAGTGTACTATATCGAAAATTACTTTAGGGAAACATAAAGTTCAAAACACATTGCGGTATTCGGACACGCGTTCAATTTTAAGCTTCCGAATGGATGTTTGGTGCAATAACGTAATTTGTATAAGCTGTTATGCTAATTTATTAACATTTTTTCCGTCCATGGCGCTTCGGCGACAATGCGTCGCATAGAACTGGACTCGATAAAAGGTAATATATGCGCAGATTATACGCCATATTGACCTACGGGTCACCGTTAGCTTTCTATTATCGATACTATTTTATGTTAATTGGCGCCATCGCCGGTACCAGATTCCAACAAAAGGCAATACATTTGTTTGTTCTGATCGCAGCGAAATAAATTATTCTAGTGAGTAGAAAATTATGCAAGAATTTGGCTGTTGGCTGTTGATGCGATTGACATAATTAAAGCTCATGTTATTTTATAATGATTATATTTTAATTTAGATAGTCATACGCATAAATCTATGCGTGGATGTCGGAAATGTTGTACCTATCACTCAAATCTATACTATAATAAGACTGTAGAAATCTTTTTTCTGTACATTAAATATTTTTTCGAAATTTCTACTCGGGGGGGCTTAAGTAACGATATAGAAGCCAAAAATAT
>DWQL01001540.1:0-11242 GCA_018231265.1 Noctuana haematospila
ATAGGATCAATGCATCCAGTTACGACTTTTATCCTGGTAGCTGATAGAACTTACAGAGTTCACCTGAGGAGGTACCACCGCTGCCCTCATAACCCACCGTGAAGCAAATCTTGTAGCAAGTACCTACTTGTGTTTCGGTTTGCGAGGGTTGTTGCCGGACATATTTGAGGTGACCATCTTGTCTTATTAGTCTTCATGAGTAGCAACGCCTTCACGTGTGGTCTCAGATAGGACTTCTCTCCTATTTGAGGTTGGCCGTAGATGTGCAGGGTTGCAGTGACTACTGAATATCAGGTAGCCTGCATGCTCGTTTGCTACTCATAAACGAGAAAAAGAAATTATGTTTAACAGCCAAAAATATTTTTTTTTCAAAAAAATCGAAACGTTATTTCTTCATCGCAATTTTTCCGCCTATTTTTATTAGCCATTCATCATTCGCTTCCTCTCTTTTGATCACCGCCTAACAACTTAGAACATTAGCCGAGCACACGTTTCCTTGCTAACGAGAATACCTAGAGAATGCGCCTAATTTGCTCTTCCATCCGGAAAATGTCAGTAAGGCGCTTGTTTTACTCTCAGCGAAACTAAAAACTTCGAAAATATTCCTACTCCTCATGGGCGGTGAAAACATAGCTAACAAAACAATATATAATAATATTATGATATGGTTGTCTGTTAATTTGGCTTTGGTTTTGATGTTTTTGTATTCCATACACGTCATAACCTATTTCGAAATTAATTCGCCAATTCTTATTTCTAACAATTTTCATTAATAGGTGGCATTAATTAAATTTAAATGTGAACATACTTTCAGAAATAAAATAAAATTACATGAAAATGTTCCGGGACTCAAACTCACCACAGTTTTTAAATTTATTAGGTATTTATATATTCAAAAGACTCATGTTGAATTTCTCACCGCAGTAGAAAATAAAAATAACTTACGACTTAATAACACATTTCAGGAATACGAAATGATAAATTAACGCAATCCCGTAATCCCAATCGCGCCTGAATTAATAGCTTCTCGCTTATCGCTCTAACTAAGCCACTTGAAAGCCAACATAAAAAGCGGGGCAGCAAACGTGAAGCAAACCGTTCCGAGTTTCGCGTAAAGAATATTCGGCGCACCTCGCAGATCAAAGGCGAACTACGGGGCGTGTCTAATCATATCCCGCCGGTTCCACTGTCCGGGTATATTTAGTGCACAGGTAACAAGAATGCCCCTTTGAAATGTAACACTTCCGCTCGTAACTGGTCGGGGTCATAGAGTTTGTTATGTTCGGAACGTCCATCTTCATCTCGTTGCGACAAAAGTACCTCTGGTTTCTTGGCTCAGTGAGGACAAAAGTAGTATTTAGGCCGCAGATTTTCTTTTTCAATTACCTACATAAAATATTTATTTGATATTATTATGTAGCATCAAACTGTACAAATATAAAATGTGTATTATTGTATATAAATGGAGTAGGTACCATCATAACACAAATACAGTGTAAAGTGCGCGGCGTAAAAGCAACGTCAACGATAAAATCTGCTAAAACTTACTTATTTACTTTAGAACGATAACTTGAGGACATTACTTATATATTTAAGTGTTGTAGTCACTTGCTTAATTCAGTAGCAAGTTGCTACTGAATTGAGACATACGATTTCACTTAAGTGCATATTTTAACACAACTCAAACAAGTTGCACCCCTGCAACAAAGTGTATCGTCTACAGCTCCACCTCTTTAATTTACCTCTGAAAATAGATTGACGAGTTGGTTTTACACAAGTTCGACTTGCAACGTCTTTTATAATACGTTATAATGTGTGTGAGTAACACATAAGTGTTGATTACGCTAACTCATTTTAAGTGAAGTTCTGTTATATGAAAATTAATTTTATTTAATGTTAAAACATTATCAGAGTATAATTGTAAATAATAAACAAACGAGGGTTTTTATACTTTAAAAGTAGATAAATATCTTCAGTCAAGTCAATGCAGCTACTTACAAATAGGTCGGAAATGTTACTGAAGAATGAGCATAGATATTAAAACAACACAAAGCTACCATTTAAAAACCAGTTTTTATAATCACATAAACTGAAATAGAACTAAAAAGAACCATCGACAAAAGACAACATAACTCTACAGCCAATATTTCAAAAGCTTTGAAACGAATTAGCATTATTTACCTACACTAACGAAAATGGAATACACTTAGCGAACCAAAACAGAGCCGTAAGGGCCATATTCGGCCAGAATTCCTGATGCTCCGAGCGCCCACTAAATCTGTCACTATAAGTAACACAAAGAAATCGGCTAAGACTAAACTGACCCATATAAAACGACAAGGCGACGTGTTCTGAAGATACGCTGGAAATTCGAAATATCTCATGATTCAGCGATACCTATGTAGCCCTGTGAAGAGAGAGTGTGTTTCATTTAAGTTAAGGACACAGTAGATTTTATTCCAAGACATTTTACGACTATCTATATTGTTGCATGCACTGCTGTGCACAGGCCACACTCAACCTGAAACGTACCCCACCACAATGGCGTTGATCCAATGCGAAACTATGGTTAGATACCCGGTTAGGCGACCAACCCATAAACCGCCTAAAAGGCTCCCAAATAAATTAATATAATTCATTTATTTTCCCTAGTGCATGTACTTTATTTATAACCAAAAATTACGAAATGTATTATAACAGAGATTAAAAAAAAATTTACTTCAAAAAGAAATAATGAAATAATATTTTTGAGACTTTTGAATCCCAAATAAGCCGACCTGCATTGTCAGCCCACTGTACCTGCACGTACCTACAACTCTCAGAAAGACAGCACAAAGAAATAACTCAGTATCAACGTGGCTCGTGAATCACGCCTTCACTGAGTAAGGGCTCAGGTATTCAAGCTGAAAGCTTAGGTGGAAATAATTCTGTAACTTGCCCTTGGTTTTATTTATAGCTAGTGCTTGCCCGTGATTTCGTTCTTTCGGTAAACTTACAACCAATCCCGAATAAATAGTTTACCATAAATATGTGTATAGGTATGCCTGGAAAGGTAATATTTATTTGTAGTCATATAATTTTGTTTATATCTACCACTGTGCTATATGCTTTACGTAATAACATTGAGGTAATATTTTTTCGGTACTCGGATGAGTGACGGCTAGTAGTGATTTCATACGCGTTTCCGTGCTTCGGAGGGCTCTTTGAGCCGTCGATCCTGGCTGTTATCGATAGACTGATAACAGTCGATTAACCTGGTTGGAACCCGGAAGCCATTTTAGTGATTTTGACAACGGATTGGCGTCTAACCCGTGTCAGCCCATAGACACACAACTCTTGAAACTTGAAACTCAAATAGTATAAAAGTCTTGTCATATTCGAGGATACCTACTATTAGGCCTAGCATGAGGATTTACATCGCCTAAAATCTGTCGTGGCAATCATATAAAACTAACCTACTTACTCCAAATTATTCGCAAAAAATTCCGAGCGCCAGAAAAAGGGGTGGGCGGCCTCACAACAGTCTAATAAAATTACCTATATTCGTAACAGCTCCGTACCACCTACACCTGTGTCTAGTAACAGATGTATAAACACACGTAATTTACGGCGTCTGTCACATATAAAATTAAAATTGAAAATACGGCGACGTTGATTCGCATCAAGTGTGCCGTTAGAATGCTACATAGTTCCCACTTATCGGATGAAATATCTGTAGCTATTAACTTTTTTACGATGGAATTGTTGTTGCGAAAATTTGCAGTACTTATAGTGCTTGAATTTTGATTGGGTTATACAGGTGTCTGTTTGTTAGGTTTTTTTCAGTGAATAATTTATGACGGTAGCCTTGTCTAGACGGGGCTTTAGGAAATAAAGATTTTCTTTGATGAAATATCGATCCACAAAAATAACTAATATATATATAATAGGTACCTTATATAAGCTTTAATATAAATTATATTAATATATGACAATGTATCTTGTATGGACATCAAATGTGGTTATTAGTTTTATGACATACTGTTAGTAAATTAACTCAGATTAATTCAGCACGAAAGATTTTTATTGATGAGTAATAATTTTTAAGGGCGTTGTTTTAAGTAATTTACAAATATTTTTTTATTTTTTAGATAGTAAAACTTATACAGTAAGCCCAAGTTCTTGTGTTTTGACTGGAGAGGTGCGGATGGACGTGGTTATTAATGGGTTGCAGTGCCCACTTAACATCAGGTGGCACGAATAACTTTTAAACCAAATGTAACACACTGTATCATTTTGTATCACATGCTTATGCAGTAAGTACACCGGAAGACAAAAACTCTAAACATAAGTAAATCTCCCCAATGACAGCCATCATAAACTCTCTCAACACATTAAAAGACTCTAAAACAGAGATAGAACCACAAGAGGGTCATTGTCTCAGCACTCTTCAGTAACAGAGGAATCAATGCGGCACTCATGCGCCGGCGCCACTTAAACATTGGGGTCGTTAATTGTCGGTAAAATTGGACCACCCATAACGCTTTAGACTTTAAAATAAATAAGCCCCGACTGACCATTGAGATGTTTTCATTGATATCAATAAAATGTTTTGAATAGTCATTCAACTTGACTTGATTTGATTTTTTAATAAAATATACCATTAAGCCATACAATAATACAACTATACTATACATTACATTATGTAGACCAAATTATGTATTTGTAGTGAGTAGTACATCTGTACTATATACTATATATACTAATATTATTAAGCTAAAGAGTTTTCTTGTTTGTTTGCTACGCTGCTAGGAACTACTGATCCGATTTGAAAAATTCTTTTTGTGTAGCTACATTCACGAGGAAGGTTATAGGCTATTAAGCATTACGTTACAATTTTAAACGCGGGTAAAATCGCGGAGCACAGCTAGTATGTGTATATACTCGTATTTATTTAGAACAAACATCGTCCGGATTTACCTCATCTTATAATAAATCTGTAGAGAGGTCAATTCTGTACATGAAATATATTTCCAAAATAACTATCGGGGTGATTAGGGATCGATACTGATGCCTAAAATGCCTGTCTGTCTGTCTGTATAACCGTTATAGAAACAAAAACTACTCGACGGACTTTCACGAAACTTGGTGCAATTATTTTTCATACTCCTGAACTGGTTACAGTAGGTATACTTTTCATCACGCTACAATCAATAGGAGCAGAGCAGTGAAGGGAAATGTTGAGAAAAAAAATTTAAAGCGGGTGAAACCGCGGAGCACAACTAGTAAATAATAAATGGACGACATCAGATTAAACATAACTTGGGGTTCTGCGTTATCTGTGTATCTAAGAGACGCAGCCTCCCAGAGCGCATGCGGAATCAAGCGGGATGACGCATGCGTAGTTACTCTGGACCCGAAAGCGTCTATATCGACCGCGCCCATTACGCTGCCATTGCTAAGCACACCCATCATAGTGGTGCTTGTGATTTTCTTTGATCGACAATTTGTGCGTCAATAATGGGTCGTGGTCGCGGCAAGCGTTCCAGAGCAAGAAGATATGGTGCAGCGCCATCGCACCAGGAATCAGCGGCGGCCGGGAGTTATTCAGAGGCAGATTTCAGAATGGACGTCGATGAGCCTGAACTGAACATGAGAGGTCATCGCGTCGAGCCAGAGCTTCAAGAGAGACAAGAACAGGCGGCTTCTGCACCAGAGCCACAACCCGAACAGGAATTAGATCGGCGCGAGCTGGAGCCGACATCATCCACGTTCTCGGCGTAAGTATACATACTTTATACTTTTGCGTTTAATTTTTAAATGTAATAAAAATAGGAGTAGACTAAGTATAAACATACTAAAAGTATTTACATATATATAATATCCTACAAGAATAAACTTTACTAAAAATATGGCCGTCTCGCGTACCTATTGATCGAACACTCGTATTAAGATGGACGCCATGACATGTCTGTTCGGTTTCAGATATTATTTTCATCATTAGGCATTAGATTCCTTGATTTCTGATATCATAACAAAACATTCCTTTTACCTAAACATTCTAAAAGTAAACTAAAGTGTGCCGACCAGCTCGATCAGAATTTTCTCATTTCTGGACTTAGTCTACTAAGTATGTTTTTGATTTTTAGCGCCCGATTCTAAAGTCCATGCAGAAGATAAGTCGCGGGGACAAGCTAGTCTCGTATACCTACGGCTCACAAGGGTTTTCAGGTCATAGTTCACCACGCTTCCAAAATGCGTGTTGATGGTAAGGAGCGCATTATACAGTTTATTAATGAAGTGCAATAACAAATTTTCAGAATGAACGTACAACAGCCACAAATCGTTCCTATGATTATTGGCGATAAGGAATTCAAAATTGCCATGACACGCGTGGAAGTAGAACCGCAAAACCATATCTGGGCTGGTCAGTATTTATAATATCTTGCCTTCAACCCTTTTTATTCCCCTCCCTCCTCTTCTACTTTTTATCCTCCTCCCTTTTTATCTTTTTGTCTCACTGCTGATCTCTCCCCATAACCGCGGAAGGCCTGGTGCATACTCCATCACGCTGCTCCAATGCGGATTGGTGGTGATACGGGTTAGTGGCCAACCCGTGTCGGATGGTGTCAAACTGCTCTAAGATAGCCCTCCGAAGCACGGAAGCGCGCATGAAATTAACGGTGACCCATCAGAGTACCGGCCGCGCCCGACGTTGCTTAACAGTAAGATCGTTTGCGATCTACGCTATCAGCGGGGATATGCGCGCTCATAATATCTATCTAATCTAATACCTTTAAACGAGCGATTCCTGTATATACCTATATACCTACAATATATTATGTTACAGTTAAAACCAGTTTTTAGATAGAACGCGTTTTCACTAGTCCTTTTTTTTCCATCAATTAATCATATTATTCTCTTTTCCAGTGAAACTCGTTGCAGACGAAACAGATAGCGAGTGCCGCTGTCGGTTCCACCAGCAGATGCGTCGAGATGGTGATCTCAGTAGAGATAATACAAACTAATCTCCTCTACATTCCAGTGGCGTAGCGTAGTGGAGGCGTCAATTTTTTTTCTTGTTGAACTTCACAATTTAAAGTCGAATTTCACAGTAAATTATAAAAATGTTTTAACCATTTACACTTCAAAAAGGTCATAACTAGCAGCGATGGAATTATGATTTTATGAGCAAATTTTGGATGACGAAAAATTTATGATTGACAAAAAGGGCGGCGAAAAGATGGTCAGCCCCGTTCGACGAAAGCCCGCGCCACGCCACTGCTACATTAATAATTTTTTAATTTTACTTAAGTATCTACTTACATAAGTTTATACTATAATATTTTTAATTGCCAATACATTTCGATGGAGCAAAATTAACAAGATCTAAACATCGATCATATTTTTAACTACTTTAAGAACTCTCTGTAACTAAAACATCCACTACTATATTGTGAAATGAACTACTTTTAGATATTACTATTCGAATTATTAAGGTATGTATAGGATAAGCAAATCTAAAAATGTCATCAAATTATGATTGCGTGAGTGAAAGCAAAGAACTGATTGTTTTATAAAACGAATACTTTTAACATTTTTAGATTTGACAGTAAGACTGTTCGGAATGTTGGATTATGAGGTGCTTTAAGATGACTTCCAACGTACTGTAGATAAATACGGTGGGCGGCTACAAACTAAGTTACTGGTGCCCGGGGCACCGCCCCTGCCGTCGTAGGCGGCTGATATTAATAACATCGACGTGACACGGTGCGCGATATGAAACATCCTTGGAAGTCATCTTAATGCACGTACGCAGCGGCTGAATACTGAACAGTGACATTTAATGAGCTGTCATCGGAAATTTAATTAAAAATTAAGTCGCAAGCGTGTAGTGGGTAGGAAGGAAGTAAAGGTTTTTTCTCACAAAAATGTATTGTATGTGGCTATATACTTAATACAAATAAAAATAAGTTTGTGTTTTATTTATCAACCTCTTCCAAAGCTACTATCAGAAACGGTGCCAGTCCGCAGGGCCTCCAATAGCTTCTGCTGGTGTCTAGGGACGCTCCTTTGAAGCATTAAATACTTTATATCATTAAAAATGATGACTCAACGTGACTGCCGACAAACTCCCCTACATTTTAACAGAAATTATGTACCTACATTTTTAACAAAGTAAATTAATTAAAATAAATTTAATTATAAAACCTACCTAAAGTTTGTATGTTTGTAAGTGCTGTATTTCAGTCAATTGTACTATATGTTATAGAAAAGTAATATAGTAGGTACGAATAATACTATACTTTGAGGTTTTTTAATTAACTATGACCGGAGTACACCAGCATTGGGAATATCGGAACGAAACGCATTCACGTTAATTACCTATATGGTATATAACGTAATAAATGTATTATAAAGGTAAATAAATTTTAAAAATAAATGTGTAAGTAGGTACTATTTTTTTTCTTGAATTTCCTAGTAGTAGGTAACTACCTACTATATTTTTTGTAATGTTTTAAAACTATTTTATCTTTATAAAGGTACAAACCTAATACATAGGTACACAATATTATATTATGTGGATATAATAAGTATATCGAACAATTTTGTAAAAATTAGTGATTCAAACAATTTTATAATTAGGTACAAAAAGATGGAGGTTCTACAATCGGCTGTATATTGTTCTGTTGTATGTATGTTTTTTTCAATTTGTATTTATCTTTTTCGAATTGAATGTATTTAGTCTAACAACATACATGCAATGTTAACTATATAGGTAGGTACCTAAATATGGTTTTGTAACTGCTGATTATTTTAATCGATCATCGGTGATGCTGCATTGAGATGCCAACATACATCCATACACACATAGTTCTCTATTACATGCTTATCATAATAAATATCACACATAATAATTATACACTTTCTAGCATACATCAGATGACAATTACAATATCATACAAGTAATTTTATTGATATCAAAATATTATAATCGGTGTCAATATGCCAAAAACATTTATAATATATGCACATTGTTTTACTAATTAAAATTGGTTCATCAATCAATCAAACATCTTTATTGTGGAATATAGGTCACTCATCATTCACCTGTTCTTTTCCCATTATTTGAGGTCGGCACGGTATGTTTTCTTCTTCCATTCATCTCTATCATACACCAGGGCCACAGTCACACCTTTCTCACGCATATCCTTTTTCACACACTCTATCCATCTTCTTTTCGGTCTTCCTCTCCCCTTATATCCCTCCACATTCAGATCTAACACTCTTCTCATAACATGACTTTCTTCACTCCGCATCACATGCCCACCATACCAACCTAAACGACTTCCTTGCATCTTATCTGTCACTCGTGTCACTTTCATACTCCCTCTTATATACTCATTCCGTATTTTATCCATTCTTGTCACACCGCACATCCATCTCAACATTCTCAATTCTGTTACATTCATTCAAGTACTATAGATATAAATATAAATTCTTCATAGGAAATTTTTGTGTGCGTTTGCAATATTTAAATGCGATCAGGGTAGTGGTGGGGGTTCATTCAATTTCCACACGGCCGTCACCCCTTACCCTTAAACTAACGCATGCGCACTCAACCCTGCAAAGCATCAACTAACAAAAATGGCGTCAATTCTTTCACAATAACTGCAACATTACGCAAAATCAACTACAATCCGAGTGCTTTCTCAGTATCGCAATAGTTGCGCTGATTTTACTTCATTTCAATCTGTGAGGTTATGTTTTTTTTCTTGAAATTTGAAACCCGACAGTGACCTCTGAGTTAAAGGCCATCGTTCTAACCAGTTCCATTGGAGCTCTACCCTAGCCCCTCGGTTCGTGGAAATGTAAGGGAAAGTATTGGGGGTAGCTCAAGTTACGGTGGACTCAGCTGTTTTCAAAAATCGAACATCTGCATCTTCAAAATTCGTAGACGAACGCCAGTTTGACGTCAGCTTTCGTAGAGCGCGGACGGAAGTTATAGTTTCAGCCATGTGATGGTGAGTGCGTAATGTCGTGGTGAAATAGTGACTTAGATCGCGTAGTTTGTTTTAGTGTCATGGTTTTATTATTTTTACCGGTGGAATGCCTTGCCGGACCGTGCTTTGTATAGAAGTGTAGTGAATGTCGTGTGTAGATTGAAATTGATTTTTTAAATTCCCATTTTGCATTTAATATGGTCTGGCGTTTAGAATATCCCGATGGAATGTTACAGGAAATTTTATGGGAAAATCGATGAATAGTAGGCTAGTTGCCGCGTGCATTTTTCTGTCATACCACGTGCGGCCTTTGCAACGTGGTCGTAAGAGAAAATAGATAAAATATTTAATACTTATCAGGTGGACGGCTCTTTACCATTTATGTGTTTTAATTTTCTTTAATTTAAATAAATGTCTTAAATCTAAACGGCTAAATAAAATTTATGCCTTTATTCCACTAAATCAGGAAGTATTTTCTGAATGTTTAAATAAGCATAATCATAATATTTGCTTACGTACTTTCTAGATACGGATTAAACCTTAAACCATAACATTTAAAACACAAACAATGTCTGCATGCAAAATTGCAATTGGTTGCAGTTTCACAATTTCTTTAATGAATAAGCAAGTATTAATGAAAATTAACAAATATAAAGGATTCGTCATGAAGGTATGTATTTACTATTTATAATTAGAGTTTACTTATTTCACAATATTTTTAGTTAGTAGTGTAATGCAATGCATCAAAATTTAATTGGATCGATGTCGATGTAGAATTTTTTTACTGCAAATTGCAGCTTTCTTGCTCACGATTAGGAAAAATTACTGAAAGATTGCTTTTAGGCTAATTTTCGTTTGCATTATCTAAATTTAAGGAATGATCTCGAAAATATGAAATAAAATAAATTCTTAAGTAGGTATTTGGCATTTGAGTATTTACTCTACACATTTAAATTGTAATTTTAAATTGCTTATGCCGTTGTGAACAGTGAAAGGTGAATGTTGCCTTGTATTCCATGGATATCTAATATAGTAGGTATATTTCTTATTAAAATAATATATCTATTTTGGTTTTAGATGAAATTTATATTTTGTTTTATTTATGAATAGCAAACGAGCATGGCCACCTGATGTTAAGTAGTCACTGCAAGTACCCATGGACATCCACGGTCAACCTCAAATATGAGAGAAGTCATATCTGAGATCATATGTGGAGGCGTTGCTACTCACGAGGAATGAGATGGTCGCCTCAATAATAG
>DWQL01001541.1:0-11241 GCA_018231265.1 Noctuana haematospila
ATCAGAAATAAGAATTCATCATTCAAATTTCTGCCCCGCCGGGGATCGAACCCGGGACCCTTCGAATGGTGGACTGCCGTGGTAACCACTACACCACACAATATCTTTATAAATTGAAGCCTATGTGTTATTCTGATGTATAAGCTATGTTATTGTAAAGTTTAATTAGAACCCATTCAGTAGTTTTTACGTAAAAAAGTAACAAACATGCATCCATTTATCCATACTTAAAAACTTTCGCGTTTATAACATTAGTAGGATTAGCGCCTATTAGTGTATTATGTAATAATGTCATAGTATTATTTTAAGCGCACCTTAGAGTACTTCCATTGGTGAAGATGAAGAAGGCCACTTCAGACCTTTCCTGCTGTAGCCTGGTCACCAACTTGCCCAGTTCCGTGGCACGGCTCACCTGTCGATGAAATGTGGTGGTGAAAAACAGGCATAAGGAGGCGTTGAAACCCAAGAGCTGCTTACTGTATCTTAAATAGATAGGACCTAATCCTGAACGAGTCCGTATCATATTATTATGTTATGGGTATGCGTATTGTCAAACAGAAATCAAATTGATAATAATGTAATTATCCATTAAGAAACCGATGATTAGAATACTTTGTAAGGTTGCTGTTGTTAAGATTTTTTTTGTAAGTATTTAATTTATTATTGTTTTAGAAAAGTCTCAAACATAGGCCGAAACAGTCACACTAACGTTCGTAAAATGATTAAAAAAGATTTAAAAACTTGCTCGTTTGTATCTGTATGATTCTTTTTCCTAATATTTTAAAGTTTAAATTAATTATTATTAAAATTAAAATTTAAACGTTTCAAGAGTTATGCTTAGGTACGTACATTTTGATGTTAACATAATTTAAGGATGAGATTTATTTAACAACAATCAGATTATTTACGACATGTTTTATAGAAATTCTAATTCTTCTTAGAAGGTGAAGGTAACAACCGTAAATCAAATCTGATGTGTTGGTCATCAATTAGCAATAGAGTGTAGATTGAAAGCCTCAGACTTAATAGGGCTATCAGGGAATTGTCAATAGGGGTATCAAAATATTGTAGAAATAAAAATATGTAAGAAAATTTCTGATTTATATGTTTAGGTTAATGTCACTACACAAATCACACCATAAATTACATCACACGGTTTCGTTTCCGGAAAATCAACGGCAAACCTCCTTTCACGTTCTGAACTACTCTGGCTCTAGAATTCATTTCTGGATACCGGACGGTAGCTGGTGCAGGTTCGACGGAGCAAACCGAAAGAACAGCAGCGAGTCCTGCTAAAGACTGCATCAGACCAAGACGTTCACCAATACAAGCTCGAGGTCCAGCTCCAAATGGAAGGTAAACATACTTGCTGCTTTGCGGAAACTGGTCTGGGTCGAAACGCTCTGGTCGAAATTCTTTTGGCTTTTCAAAATACTGTGGATCGTTGTGCAAAGCTTGTACAGGAATCAAAACAGTTACACCTTTATCTATCGACAGATCTAAACCCTTAAATGTGTATGCCCTTACGCACTCTCGAATCAAAAACCCTATTGTTGGAAATACTCTCATACTTTCTTTTAAAGTCCAATTTAAATATGTCATTTCCTTAACGGCATCGTAGCTTAGCTTATTTCCATGTTTTTCAAGCACTGTATCAATTTCACTCTGAACTTTCTTCTGAACAGTTGGATTATATGCAAGTTGGTGTAAAGTAAAACTGGTTGCTGAAGACGATGTCTCGAATCCGGCAGCGAAAAATATAAATACCTGCGCAGCTATTAATTTGTCATCAAGCTCCAGTTCAACAATGTCTGGATTGCCGTCCGCATCAGTTTTTTCTATTGATTCTCCCACAATTTTTCCCTGCTTCCTACATTCTAACATTAGGTCGATAAAATCGTTTCTTCCAGACGGTTTGTAGTTTCTCTGCCTCTGTATCTCATTCACAATATTCAATATATCCCTTTCTATGTCAGGCATAAATTTTAAGTGATTGAAAAATGGTGGAAACGTATCTTTAAGAATACTTTTTATGTGTCTAGTAATACTTGATTTGAAAATGTTAGCACCTAGTCGTCGGAATGGTGAATTGTCGTCGTTAAGCGAATTGGAATCAAGACCAAAGCCGCAAGCGCCAATGAAATCCGTGGTGTAACGTGCCATGAGGTCACGAGCTTCAATCACAGCGACGGGATTGGCGAAAGCAATGATCCGCGTTTGCAACTTTTCTGCCCGTTCCACGATCAGCGGAAACATGTCCTTTAACCTTCTGCTTGTAAACGCAGGCGTCATGCGTTGCCGCAAAAGTCGCCAGATGTCACCGTCCGAGAAAAAGATGTTTCTTAAAAGTGGCTCGACGCCCTTGTCGTCGTGAACTAGACCACGGCTGTAGAAGTAATAGAAGTCGGTGGTGAGGACATGCTTTATAAGTTCAGGATCCCGCACTATTAGCTGTGGCAATGTTCCTTTAAAAAACCCAACAACTTTTTCTTTTGGATACTTCCAATACATTGCAGCTGTTTTGTTTGTCACGCTTGTGCGAGAGAACAGTATGCTAGCAAAGTTACCGAATATAGGAAAGGGCTTGTCGTGTGCCACTTCTCTTTGTTTCCAATAATCAAAATTCTTTGTACCGTAAATGTATACAGTGACAAGAACTACTAAAGCGATTGCAAAAATCATGTTGAACTCACCACTGCAAATACTTCACTGAGTGCCATAAGCTAAGTTTGGTGTAGCAGCTCATTACGTATAATATACGTCATACAGATGCAGTAACACTTCATATCAGTAATAAAAGAACGGATAAACTGTTAGTCTTTGTATTTAAATGCATTTTTATGGTTTCGTGCACACGATTGTAAAACACAAATGTCACACAATCTTGCAATTTATTGTATAAATATATGTATCAGCTTCTTACATCATTATTGTGCATACTAAATTAAATTTTTGGCATTCAATTGGCATGGAAATTTTGTTAAGAAAAGCGATAGTGGATTAAATTCGGCCTACCATTCTAGTCAGACCGAATTCGCTTTTTCTTGATCCCTTTTTTTAAATTATCAAATAATTTTCACAAACTGCAAAGGGTTGCAATCAGGATGATAATGTTTATACTTTTTGCCGTAAAACATAGAAGAATGAGAGAAACTATTCTTAAATCTTCAACGTCTTTTAAAAATTAACACTACATTTCTATCTATCAGTTCATTGGTCTGTGCAATGTTCGATGTCTGACGGCGGTCGGGCCGAGAGATGACATCGAATAATTACAGTTTTATTTCTCGTGAAAGTCCAATGAAATCTCAGTGGAAAATATTGGACACAGACAGCTTCAGAGATTAAGGCGTAGGTGATTATTTGCTCTTTAAGTTTAGCCAGTATTCATTTAAAGAATTGAATTGAAATTTGAAAGTCCAATAAAAAATAATATCTTTTATTTACTTATTTTAAATTTTATTGTACCCAAAGAAGATGATTCGAGCTTCACACCACCTTTAACTTGGAAATAATACATCTAAACCCTACTCTTGAATTACTCCATCTATTACTGAAAACTGCATTAAAATCCATTGAGTAGTTTAAAAGATCTAAGCGAACAGACAGCGGAAGCGACTTAATTTTATACTATGTAAAGAAAGGTTAAGGAATTGAACTAAGCAGTGAAAAAGCGGTAAAGCTGATTCTTTGTAACTTTTGCCAATACTGTTAGTTTAAGTTAAACCTAGTTAAACTTTGTTCCATCAACTTTAAAAGTAACTTTTAAAAAAATTATTTGACTATTAATTAAACTTAAGTAACTATATGCTTCATTTTATCTAAATTGATTATGTCCAATTGATTTCAGAGTTTTTATTAAATTTAGTCAATGCCTTCAACCCTTATTTTATGTCCCACTGCTGGGCACGGGTCTCTCCCCACAACCGGGGAAGGCTGGAGCATATCCCACCACACTGCTCCAATGCGGATTGGTGGAGATATGGGTTAGTTAGCTTAGTCAATACTATTTTTAAAATATTCGCAATCTGTGTTGTGTGGATGTTACATGTCAGTTAGCTATTCATAGAGTCCTGGGTTCAATCACCGATGGAACAGATGCTGAATTTAAATGCTGAATTAAGATTTACGTCACTTTATCGAAGCGATTTTTACTTCCCGATACACCCGGTACGGAGCGCTGTTCAAAATCCCAAACAAAATGTAACTGTTACTACTCGATGACAGAGTTGTAACATGTTTGTGACAGGGCTACTGTTCTCGGTGTGGGTGTTTGTGTAATTGTGTTTGTGTGTCCATGGCCCTCACAGGGACTCCTAGTATAAGCTATGAGATGCAATAATGTTTATTACTAAATATTGAGTTCACCTATACAGGTGGTAATAAGTAACATACTAATAATATTCCGCCAACCTCGACTTCAAACTCTTAAACAAACTTTCGGTTTATCACATCACTCCTTACATCACTTTGGTCCATCCCTATTTTACCTCCAACACCCCTATCATGTTCCTCCAATGCCATATAACTTTGCTCCAACACCCTATCACGTTCCTCCAACACCCTATCACGTTCCTCCAACACCCTATCACTTTCCTCCAACGTCCTATCACTTTGGTCCAACATCTTATCACTTGAGTCCATCATTATATCATTGTCCGATAATGTATCACTTCAGTCCACCACCCTATCACGTCCCACCAACACGTTATCACGTTCCTCTAACACCGTATCACTTTAGTCCATCACTACATCACTTCACTCCGTCACTATCACATAGTCTATCACTGCTCAGGCGAGCTTATGTCGAGGTTGGCCACTCCCTCTCAAATGTCGACTTCACAGATTTTCCTTTTCAGCGGGAACCCGTGCTTGTCCTTCACCACTTCCTGTTTCAGCCTCAAGTATGTGTCTAGTCGGGAATGCGCGTATTCCTGTAACAAATATTTAATTCTATTTTATTTTATTCCGAACACAATATTACAGTCATCTTTTACAGTTAAATTTTATTTTCCTTAAGCATTAATCTAGGATTACTGGCTTTGAGTGCCAACCAATATTTTTTATAAGGTATTAAAATACACTTATGTAAAATGACAGTACTTTAATGTACGAAACAGTGGTATTTAATATTTGTTTTAGCTGCTAAGTTACTAGTTATTTTTGTTTTGCAACGCGAAAATGAGCTATTTACTACAGTAGGTTCAAATGTGAAAATGAAATAAAATACTGAATTTTATGAGGTTTTTAGTAATTTCTTAAAACCATTATTATTAGCTGTTCATTTATTCAAAAACGTTTGCGTTGGAAGTCAGTCTTATAAATATATAAAAAATTCCGAGTACATGATAAAAACATAAACTTTATCATTTTATCTCCGGCTTTTAGTTAATCTTTTGTGCGATTACTCATTCTGAGAGTTTCGTAATCAGTCGGAATGGAATCCAATACGAGTGATCACAAAAATCGGCGTAATTCAACGTAGTAAGTAATAAAACTTTCAACAAAAAATAGTAAGCTGGAGTCTAGGGCAATATTGTTGCGTTCGTTGTTGGATTTGTTGAATTGGTGCAATACAGCGACAATGACTTTAATTTCGTACCTGAAGAATTCTTATTGTGTTGGGTTAATGACTTATTAAAAGACTGAAATGATGAAATAGGTATTATAGGTAGTGTTTAGAAAAATATTATTCGAATTTTTTTGTCAATAATAAGTACTTATTTACTAAGTTAGTACCTACAAGGACACTGCGACATTTTTGTAACGTGAGAAAAGACAGCCTTTTTTGTACCTATGTTTATGTTTTTTATGTTTTGTAATTTTGGAGAACTTTTTCTTCACCGAAATTTTTCACAAAAGACTTGGAAAGTCAATTACTTAGCTTAAATATTGATAAATGGCCTAAACTACATTGAGAAGAGACACAAGAAAAAGTAGTAGGTAATACCAACATTAATATTGTAATTTGTAATGTACCTAAACCAAATTAAAATCTATTATTGAAATTAATTAAAGTTTTCAATATTTTATGTCTTTCTTAATAGACAAAACTTACAGTTAAAGGTAAACTGAAATGTTTTATTACAGTAGGATTTAGGACTGAAACTATGATGAATGCCCACAATTAGTGTGTCTGCATTGAGGTAAAATTCTAAGACACGGCATCCAACTCCGAACGGCAGCTCAATCTGCAATTAATTTACTTTATTCTAACTTACTTCGTGTGGATAAATAGTTTCTCTACAACTTGTTCAAAACGCGAGTAGTTTAGGAAACAAATATCTCAGCGTGGTTGATTTACCACAGTTCTATCACACCACAGTACTTATCTAAAGTTGTACGTGGATGCATATATTTATATCACATATATAATAGACGAAAACTCAAAGCATTATTTAAGGAAACATCCCACGAAAAAAGCTATTAATTCGTGACTATGAGCGCACGTCTGGATTTTCATAAAACGTATTGTTATGTAAATGCGACCCATAATGGATGTCAGTGAGTGAATGGATCGTATCGTATTTATATTGAAATGAAATCCATAAAAAATTCTGAATACAAGTTGTACCTCACTATTTTATTTTGCGATTTCTTCCTGGCGTTTATTGCCTGCCTCATGAACCTATGAAACTGGTTTTTATTTATTAACTTTTACATTTCTGGACAAGGACATAAAGCTAGCGCGATGTTTCTAGTGTGCAGACATTTTTAATATAGATAAAAGGTATTACAGAGTTACGAAAACATTTGTTACAGAATGAATCCATAAGACAACAATACGAGTACCTACCTACATACCTACGACATTAAACTTTTTACTGCCGTTTTATGACAGCAGTTGAGACTTTTCTTTATGAATGAAACAGAAGATTTTTGTGCTATTCGTATTTTTCCAATAAGAGAGATACCAAAAGGGATATTTTGGTCAAATAAATTATTCATGATTTACCTGAGGTACGAGGTCCAATACTACCTTGAAACAGAACTCAATTTGTTATGTATTATGTGATAAGATGTGAGTATCATTAATGTTTAAAATAGGTACGAGTACACTATACCAAACCTATGTGTAGATGTATTTAACCATAAAGACGACTATGAAGAGCTTCACCATGTAGCATCAGGCACATATACCTATATGATATTCTTTACAGAAACGTCATGGAATTTATCTCATCAAGATACGAGTAGTAGCGAGGGACACCGCAGCTCTCCTAGTAGGTACACTGGCGGATTGGACATGCCACATTTATTTTATACCTACTTGGAATCCAGGTTTTGCTACTTTATCCTGATATTATCCAGAGTCGTAAAAGAGGGTCTTACCTATGTGATGTTTAGTTGTGCTTTGTAATGAACTAGCTGTGCCCCCCGGTTTCAAACGCTTTAAGAATTGCAACGTAACGCTTGATAGCCTATAGCCTCCTCGATAAATTGACTACTAATATTTTATCTATTTTTTAAAGTATACCTATACTTATATATAACTTCAAAACCTCTAATTAAGTAATGAAAGCGGCAAACATAAATTTTACAGGCAAGGCCATTGTATTACAGTTTGTCCTTCGGTTTATTTGCTTTCAATTAATGTGTTTCCCTGAGGTTTACACGCAGCTGGTATAAATTTATTGATTATGGACGTATCATGGACATTATAAGACCTCATAGGAATACTAAATAACGTAGTTTCAAATTTTCGTATTCTACTTAGTTATGGGTTTTCTATAAACCAACGACCCAAGGGATAACAGTAGTGTGTTTGTATTTTGTAAAACTACCGAAGTAATATTTTATATTTATTTAGGTACATAGTTTTACAAACGTGTGTCGTTGAGTAGGTACAAATCTAATTTAACCCGGTCCATCTGGTGCTAACTGCTCCAACTATCGCCGAGTTGCTCATTACGGGGTCATTAGTGCCCGTAAATTGTTTTAAAACGCTATAAGCCGGCGGGGACGGGTTACATTTGGATTATAAAGGATTTTCACCGTTATTTGCTATTAACTGGTCTTATAACTGCTGTTTTATTTTAGTGAGCCATAAATGAATATTATCCTTTGTATGCAATGATGATGGTTGGAAACATTACTGTACGGTACTTAGATACTTCATATCTAGGAACATGAAACTTTTTAATTTGTGGGATTGTCAAGTGTCAAGTTGTCAAGTGTGTTGTTTTTCTTTGTGCAACTTTAGGTAGTCGCGACGCAGTCGGCTTTTGGCGCTGTACTAGTACACCAATTTTAAAGTTCGATAGTTTAATTTATCGAAACTCATAAATAAATTGATGCTGGTTCAGCTGCTTGTATCGCATAGCATCGCAGCAGTTAGCCTTTTTAATTTTGTGCGGTTAGTACGCATGTGCGGCACTACGAAGTTCGTTCGGGTCAGTATGACGTCGTCACCGGCTGAGCCAACGAGTGCTGACGGACGGCGACGGAAATACCCGATTAGTGCCGAACTAAACAGCCGTCGGCATTCACGTTCGCCCGGTCTACACTTTATTGACTGTTTCCTGCATTATTCGCTCTATATTATCTTGTTCACGAGTGATTCTGACTTAAAACAATAACATTCGAGTGACGAAGTAGTGTTATCGTTAAAAGTGACTCCAAATTGACTTCAGAACGACATTGTTTTATAGACTGATAGAAATGAGTTGTGAACAAAAGCAACCATCACCAGTATCAAATGACTTACGATAAAAGTTAATAATCAGAACTACTGCTAAGACAAATATTAGTAAGTCGCGAAGTATCGAAGATAGAAGGCAGTGATTAACTTAGGCAAGGACGTCTATTGATTTCGAGTTTGTAAGCAGAAGCCCTGTAATTCACACATCAGAAATGCCCACTTCCATACAAGAAAACATAGCTCTACTAAACATGATGTCGTCAGATAATCTAGAAGATGATCTTAAAAGCGTCCAATTGCATTTTCCCTCGGAAAGACGATTGCTGAGCGACGGCGCATGCGTGGAAGAGACGGTAAGGACATCGCGTGGAGACATACTGGTAGCTGTCCGTGGGGACCGAACCAAGCGAGCAATAATTACTTACCATGACCTTGGCCTTAACTATGCTGCTAATTTCCAAGCATTTTTCAATTTTGTCAACATGCGAACTATTTTGGATCAATTTTGTATCTACCATATTAACGCTCCCGGACAAGAGGAGGGTGCGCCTACTTTGCCCGAGGACTATGTTTACCCAACTATGGATGTTCTTGCTTCCCAAATAGATTTTGTCCTCGGCCATTTTGGCATTAGATCGTTTATTGGATTCGGAGTGGGAGCGGGCGCAAATATTCTCGCTCGTTACGCTATCGCCAGCCCGAATAAAATTGACGCTTTGGTGTTAGTGAACTGCACCTCCACTCAGGCGGGCTGGACTGAATGGCTCTACCAAAAAATTAATACTAGACAGCTACGATCAAACGGCATGACTCAGGGAGCCTTAGACTACTTAATGTGGCATCACTTTGGCCGCAGCAACGACGAACGTAACCACGACTTGGCATACGTCTACAAGAACTCTTTCTCTCAAGTCAATCCCGTAAATCTATCTATGTTCATCGAATCCTATCTTCGTCGAAGTGACCTGAATATTTCCCGAGATGGTGATACACTTAAAGTTGCGGTGCTGAATGTAACTGGTGCCCTTTCTCCGCATGTGGATGACACGGTGACATTTAACGGCTGCCTGGATCCCACCAAGACATCGTGGTTGAGCATTTCAGATTGCGGCATGGTATTGGAGGAGCAACCAAACAAAATTGCAGAGGCCTTCAGGCTGTTTCTTCAAGGAGAAGGCTACTGCAGGTAGTCATATTGTCCGGCAGAGAATCGAATGCTAAGCTGTTATATGCAATAGAATGCACATGATGCTTAACCCACACGCGAGCTTTAAAATCACATTGGTTGTAGATGCATTGGTAATGTAGAAGGAAATTGTTGACTCTCATTTTATAGAAATTTACGAAAATAAAATTATTTTTTTGGCTTACTTGTATTTTTATTACGCAGCTCATTTTTATAAATATGTACCAAATGAGTAGGTACAAGAATACGACATACTGTTAGATTAGATTAAAAGTAAAAATATCATACAATTCGGAAAATCAATCTGATAGTTTGCAAATTAAACAGAACTCTGAATCGGGTTGAAGCTCAACTCTTCCTTTACCAATTAAATCAATTTTCGGGTCGCAGTAATCCAAATTGAATTTTAAGAGCGTGAGTGTAGAGTGATTCCAATCAGTGAAAATTTAAAAGCCCGTTAATAGCAGCACACAGTTGCGTTTTTATAGCATCGTTCAATTCAAATGCTCTCTTGTTTATTTTTTTCATTTGAAGCGTTAAATTGTTTATTAATTTTAGTCTAAACTATGTATCTTTTGTGTTACTTTGTAATTGTAATAATAAGCAATTATTTTTTTAATTCCTAACACGTCACGTTTTTCTAATAACTAATTATGTACTAACTTAAATGTAGTGGAATACATTTATTAAAATTTATCATTAATATGGAAGGATTATTAGTATTTTTCTTTACACTCGACTATTCATGGAGCATATTCTCACTTACTCAAATAAATCGCATAACGTTAAACTGCAATTACGTGCAATATTCGCTACCGAGTATTGCGGAAAAATATAAAAAGTAGCGAGTAATATGAAAACATAAAAGTTTTATTCGACGGTATAATTAATTTTCGATTCGCATCGAACGCGCAGTCGTTTCCTTTTTGTGGGCGTTTTTCTGTACAAACGTGTATCGCAGCCACCCACAGGGAGGTTTGGGTTAAATGGACTTCCCGGAGTGTAGCTTAACACCACCCTACCCTCCGCTGACCACTAGATGAACGGATTACGAAATATATCATCGGAAAAGAAAAGGCGGAGATATTTCATATAAACTAATGCAGCTTAAGCTTTTCTTCCGCTGAAAGATTAATGTTTTGTACATTTCATAGAAATTATGACGTATTAGTTCCGGGCAAGGTACTGCGGCCAGTACAATCGGTCCCAGTTACCAGTGAGGCGATACTGTTTCTCTCCTTATGTAGGTACTTTTAAGAATAACGTAAAGGAATACTTTTTGTCTTTGTAATAATTATTCTTTTGAAATTTTCCTACATGTCTTGGTCGTTTAGTTTTAATTAGTGTTTTGTTTTGTTTTGTTTTCCTGCATATTTTATGTATGTCCTGCATATGCATAATAATATTATGTTAT
>DWQL01001542.1:0-11232 GCA_018231265.1 Noctuana haematospila
GGTCTGTACGTTAGTAATTCGCCCGATACGCAGCGCTGTTCAAAATCCCATACAAAATTCAACTGTTACTACTCGATGACGTATTTGTAAAATGTTCGTGACAGGGCTACTGTTCTGTACTAGTTCAGTATAATTATTTTAGATTGACATTATAGCGTTATAGCCTATAGTTTAAAAATACTCGTAAACTCACTGCTGGTCCAAGTTGGCCTATTAACGTTTTCAAACGAGAAATTCGGGTAGTTGAGGCCGCTGCCGGTTGTGTAGACTGGCTTCGTGGCAGGTCGAGGGTTACCGAAAAAGGCCGAACCTGATCCTTCATTCTTTAGGAAAAGTGTATGACTTAGACCAACACTAGTTACGTAGCAATGTGGTGTTGGAATATCTGAAAAATATAACTTTTGTTTATTGGTGGAGATACGAGTTGCCCACTAGGCAACCTCCACCAATCCGCATTGGAGCAGCGTGGTGGAGTATGCACCGTACCTTCCTCGGTTATAGGAAGACCCGTGCCCAGCATGGGACATAAAAAAGGATTGAAGGCACGTCTTTTGTTTAAACTTAACTTTTAATAAAAAAAATTGGGGTCGAACATCTTAATTCACTAAGCTCTATGAACTTGGGTATGAATGAGGTTCACAATACTGGGGTTTTTATGTGAGTACCTATACAAGAAACATTTTATACTTGAAAACGAGGATATGAACGATACAAAAAGGCTTAATTTTAAATACCGTCTCATCTCGTTTTCCGTGAATTTGAATACCAAATACTTAGGTACGCATTGCAAAAGCGGTCAATCATAAAATATGATAGGTAACCTCCACTCTACTCCAATAGACTAATACATAATACTAAAGCAAAATGTAAGCACGCTAATAAAAAACAGCGTAATTACATTATATTATGCAAAATCTACGTCGACAGAACGCAGCCGGAATAATATTTAATTTAACAGGTAAATGTTACATGTAAGCTATGTGCTAGGTACCTATCTATTCAATTTATATGCGATACATTTAATGACCACTTAATACCTATACCTACTTATTTATTAACGACTAGCTGTTCCCTCCGGTTTCACCCGCGTTAAGAATTGCAACGTAACGCTTGATAGCCTAAAGCCTTCCTCGATAAATAGACTCTTACAATAAACTAAAAGAATTTTCAATTGAATCAAATCAGTCCAGTAGTTCCTGAGATTAGCGCTTTCAAACAAACAATCAAACAAACAAACTCTTCAGCTTTATATTAATAGTACAGATGAGAAGGGCTCTGCTTAAAGGTTGCTTAATGGCTTAAAGGTACACCACTACATTTATTTTTAATAAATAAAGATGTTTTATCCTTGCGTTATAGATTATTTTAAAGATTAATTTAGAGACTATGTGACCTCTGTGAATGACAAAAGATGCATGTAAAAATATTGTATTATATTGCCTGCTTTTTTTCCAAAAGCATTTTTAGTTTGCTTACAATGCTCACAATAATCATCTTCCTTATGATGACACAGCTACGAGTATTAAAATTTGGTGCGGACGTTTTTTGTTGCCGATTGTGTATCTAATTTATTAGTGATCAAAGTTATTAATTACGATTGTTATCGTCGCGTTTTAATTTGGTTAAATTACATATTAAGGACACTTAAATAATAGACGATAACAGATTAACAATATTTAAGCTTACCAGGAGAGCCAGAGCAGATTAAATTATCGTTAACAACGATCGAAGTTAACCGCGGTACCGGCGAAACTACCGGGAAGTGCAATTTGTAGTCGATGGGTTCACCTCTGTTGAATTGCTGAATAAGCGCCAGTTCGTTGCCCAGCGGCTCCAGCTTTCCTATATAACTCTGGAAAGGATAAAAATTACATTTAATTTTGATCACAATGGAACTTCTATCAGTCTTCTTTATCAAAAGGAAAAATCATATTCCAAAAAAATCTGGATTCCTTGAACTCAGTAATTTGTTCATGATTTTTAATACATTTAATTTTTTTATTTCATAAAATCCTACAAAAGTTGATTTACCTATAATAATTACGTTAATTACATTATTAAATTCCAAATACTGTAATTTATATAATATACCAATATCTAGACTAAAATCTAGACCTAAAAGGCTAATAAAGTTAACGGTATTGTTATTTAAGTATTTATAATGAACATCTAGGTACAAGGTAGGTACAAGGTTGATAAAGATTAAAGCCATGTATGCTTTCCCTTTTAATGTCAACCTTTTATATGCTACAGTACTTTATAATAGTTATAATTAACTTCACGCAATCGATCCGGCACCGAGTTGGTCTGGGTTACCTGAACTCCGGAATTCCCCTTCCGCTATAGTGTCAGTACGTTCACATACAAATCATACAATACAACATGCCCTCATCTGAGAACTGAATAAAAATTATTTATTATGAATCATTATTTCACATTCCTTCCTATAGGTAGGTACTAATTGAATAAAGCTGCAGAGTTTTTTGAAGTGATACTTCTTTTAGTGCGTTTGAGAAGTATAATTAGAGTACCTATATTATATTTAAATGAATTTCCTCGCATCACCTCGCAAACATCGCAATTCGACACTACAAAGTTGGCTAGTAAATGTCCCAAGTTTTGCAGACAAACCTACAAACATAAGTTTCTTTGTAGGTTTGTCTGCAAAACTTGCCTACTTGCCTGCTTGTCTGCAACGTAAGGACATCTACAACATTAAGAATATGGAAAAATGTTAGTTATAAAATAACGCTTTTTTAAGTTACAGGTAAGTAACTTATATTTACCGACTTAGTCACTAATGGTAATCTACTATTTACTCTGCATAATTTACTTTTCAAAGTATTTTAAGTACGTTTATTAACATAACGCGGCGAAACATATATTATTATATTAAATACCTACCTATGTATTGGTAACAACCATTCAGAATGATTTATTGGAAATCCCCAATGAAGCGCTGGATTTCCCCTTTAGAGAAAGTGTGTGAATATAACCGTACAGTTGGTGAAGATGCCAAACAGAAACTTATTTACGAAGGTGCAGTTGTTACGACACTTACGGCCGGTTGTTCCACTTTTTCACGTTTGAAGAAGGGATTTTGGAAGTTTTTAAACCAGCTAACTTTACTCGTACCTAACTTAATAGCTTTATTAAAATACAGTACATAACATGTTGTATCAAAATATGAATTTACTATGTATTTTATTATTTATATTTATTATATTCATCTTTGCCATCACTACATTTCTCTCAGCAGCTCCCTGCTTCATCTTCATTTTTGAAGTCATATATAGGTACATTATAATTGCATTGTAATCGGGTTTACATTTTACATAGGTACGTGTAGATACAAAATTTCAGCTAAATCAGTTGGTGAGAACAAGCTTATTCTTAATTCAGTTACGAGATTGATCCCATACATTATATTATAATCTACGTGTAACACGGAAATTTAAATAAAAGCTTGTTAAAGTTGATATCTTTATACGTAGTCATGTTTTATTTATGTAATTCTATTAGGTACTAACAAACAAAATAGTAACCATTAAAAGTTGATAAGTGGCAAACGATATGAAAATGCAGTAAGTAAGGTATATAATATAGGTATGTTTTTGTAAAGTTTTTAGTGCATTCCTAGTTTATATTTCCTTATAAAAAGCCATCAATCATCAGTACTTGAACTTTAAAAATACCTACTGCAAAATAACTACTCGCAGCTATTAAAGACTATTGACTAAAGACTGAGTGTGAGGCGTTATGAGGCGTTATTTAAATAATACTAATGCTGTTTGTGGCGTAACTCTATGACTAAAATATTATATTATTTAATTTGCAAAAGGAACAGGTTTTGGCCATGACGGATTTCATTTTGTCTGTTGGGATCTCCCTCAACTATATTTCATAACGTGATTTGGTTACCAAAACATGTTTTATAACCTTTTGCGTAAACCAACTCAGCTGTGCGAACTAGTGTGCAATCTACATAGGTAGGTAGGTACATAATAAAAAATGTTAGGCATAGCCAAATAATTTCCTGTTCTGTTCCTTAAGATTGGTACTTACTACATTTTAAAAAGCTGGTAAAGGATCACTTTCTTTCTCTTTTCGTTTTATTTGTAAGTTACCAATTATATAAAATATAAATCAATAAAGAGTAAATAAATAAATAATAAAAAAGTCAATTGAATTGAACACACTGTATTATGTAGCTATTAGGTAATTAGTTGTAACAGATCGATTATTTATCGACCATATTTTATCAATTTTAAATTTCTGCTAACAATCATGGTTCCGTTATCTATAATGAGACCATTATAAGTAGCTCTCCCTTAAGTACTGTAAAAACTTGTCTGACGGAAAATGTGTAATGATTAATGCCCTTCAACCGCAAGGCTTAACTGGCATAATGTTAGCGTGGTCGCTCCCTCGGACATTGCCCTTAACAGTCACCTTACTCTTTAGCATGCGCACAAGAATGTTCCTTGCAAGGAAAATGTTGTCCTGACTGTTTTGTTTACATTACTGTCTTCAAGATTTCATCAAGTTTTACGACAATTAGCGAGTCCTACGTAGGTACGTACTTGCTAATTTTGTAAATGGCGGCGGAAACGAATATTACCAGTTGTTTAGTTAAGAAAAACATTTAAAATCATGCTTAATTACGTTTGCATAATATACAGTTAGGTACCTTAACTATGTACTGTTTACATATTTATTTATTAATATTGACGAAAGCATCTTGGTGTTACGTTTACCACCAAATACGAATCAATCCTTCATGTATTCTACTAAATAATGATAATGTTCAATATGTTAGATAACAGTTTGTTTTAAGTAATAATTTTTATAGTCATGTATCTATCTACCTATCTATGAAAAAAACAAAGTTTCTACTTAAATATTTTTATTATTTTATCATGGTAGGGGTTAAGCTGATAACCTTTGCCTCGTGACGTGGCTACATCGAACTAGTTGGATTATAAAAAATCTTGATGTTTAGCTTTTTTATGATATCGATGATGATCTTTATAAAGATACTAGCGACCTCTTGGGGAATAGAAACTTTATGGGGAGTATGGGGACAAGTTGTCGCGCATCGCTAGACATACAGATCAGACAAAAACTTTGTGACTGAATGTTTATGAAATGTAACAGAATGTAGGTACAGCTTATATCAGATGGCGACGAATGACTGTACTTTGAATTTAATTTGATCTCGAAATATCTAATTACCTTACATTACAAACGTTAATGATGCAGTCGTCTTATATCAGTTTTTCATATCCTGCCTAAACTTATACAGCATATTATATCAAAAATTTTAGTAAGTAAATAAATTACTAACACCCGACATACTGTTATTTCGATCGCGCGTTATCGTCTTGCGTTAAAATGAAAACTTCTAAAAAAACTTCTGAAATGTTTCTAACGCTTTAATTTAACTTTTAACTGTTATCTACTTAATGACGCATTAGCGATTACATAACGAAGTTAACTATTTGATTAACTATTCCCCGCTATGTTATTATACAACGGAACCTCTATGTATTTATATTCAAAGAACGTGCAGCATCGTCGTCGCGTCAACAAGTATTTTTATGAGTTGTGCCTCGCATCTAGGTAGGTACTAACTCTTTACAGATTAATGTATAATTAAAATATATGTATATTTTTTTATAAAGAGATACATGCATCTTCAGAACCGATAACTATTCAGTATCTACTCAAAAAAGGTTGGCTTCAGGGCTTCCTGTAATGCGGTTTCATGATTATTATTTAATCTGTGGCCGCGTCCAAATAAATTTTTTTTTAAATTTTATTAACGCATTGTACATGTACTTACATAACATTAGCCTTTCGAGTTCCGGCCCAGTAAAGGGTTGTGGGCATGACCAAAGTGCCCACAACGGTTGATTGGATCAGAGACTGCTATTAAGAGAAAGCAACCAACCTATTTTTATTACCAGTGAAAACGTTATTAAGGTGTTAGATATCCCACACTACAAAACGATATTATGTAAAAAGCGAAACGCGTCCAGATGTTACGATAGACAACAGTCGTTAAACCTGGTCGGAGGCCCTTTGGGCATTTTGACATCATCCGACACGGATTGGCCACTAAACCGTATCTTCACCAATCCGCATTGGAGCAGCGTGTTGGAGTATGCTCCAGGCTTTCCCCGGTTGTGGAGAGAAACCCCTGCCCAGCAGTGGGACGTAAAAAGGGTTGAAGGCAAGGCAGAGTGACCCAATTATGGGCATAGCCTATTAGACACATCATTTCTATATGGAGGTCCTTGAGATCTTAACAAGCGCTAAAGGCCACGGAGGGGGTATACCGACTATAGTGGGTAAAATGATAAAATTCACAATTTTTTTACCATAAAACTAACATTGTTTACCTACAATCCTATGGTAACGTCAGTAACATATATAAGAAAAATACTTACAGATGTCAGTCTTGTAGCTATCGTGTAATTAATCTTAGTGGTAATAGAAATGGCACGTTCCTGAGGGTACACATGGACTATGCCAAAAACGCCCGTTTCATCGCTTCCATATTCAAAAATGTCAGGGCATGGCGACTGTGCGTTAAACGTGTGTGCTAAAAGAACTATTATTAAACTTATACACAAAACATCACTACGCGTTAGCAGCATATTTGAAGTTTTTATTTTCCTTTTCAAAGAGTACCTCGTACCAGTCGTACCACACACGCTCACTCGCACGAACACCTCACATTTTGCCTCAATCGCGAAGTAAACGCGCAGTCGGAGCTTCGACTGGCGATGTACTGTCGTTAAAGCTAGACGTATGGCATAAAACATGTTTATTATCCTCATTCTTCTACAAGACTTGAAGAGCTGCGAATCTCATCTTTATTTTTTTCACGCAGAGCTTCTTAATAGATAAAGACGTACCTAATCAGTTCTTGGCATTGGCGCCTTAAAATATTATTTTCAAAATAGGTATTTATTTCATTAATAAATAAATACTGACGCTTCACACCCACAGCCCCACATTAGTATTTCCCGTTTCGTGGGTGCCATGGACACATACAAAGACACACAAACACCCAGACCGAGAACAGAAGCAGAACAAAAAATCTAATCTAATACCAAATTGTCAACGTTTTTGAAGTTTGAATAAAAGGTCAGGTAGACACAAATTGTAGCGAAGGGTTGTCGATTCCCACCACTTGCCTTTTGAAGTTCGTTAAGGGTATTATTGGTGTTAGCAGAAAGCTTTCTTGAAACGGCTTACCTTATCTACGCCAAAATTTACCCTTGCTTAAAGTACAAAATATTCAGAAGCCCAGTTTCAATTAATTGCAATTTTTTAATACAGGTTTTTTAATACGTAAATAATTCGTATCAAGCATAAAGTTTAAAGCTCTAAGAGTCTCTATAAATATATAGACCAGGTACAGGAAGGTACAAATAGGTACGTAAAACAAAATAAGTACCCATAAAGTTCACAATGAAGATTGTAACATATAGCGTACATAATAAATACGAACATACTCATACTATACATACTATATCTTATGCATATAGGTCTAAATATATTATTATAATAATTATAATATATGTAGTTAAAATATTTTTGATTAATCAATCAACATTTCATAAAATATAAGATTAGGTACATATTGTAGGATGATTTGTAGGCATTAGAATATTGTTATGTTCACGTAAAGTGTTTGCATCGCCCATAATTATCATCAAAAATAATTTAATATAAAAGTAAGTATGTATGTAAGTATGTTAAGAAAATGATAAATTATATAAATAAAAAATATATTATGATAGAAAACTACGTCTAATGATAATTCATATTCTAAGAGGATTACGTAGTACATATACATCTAAGTAGTCTGTGCTAGTATTCAAGTCAAGAACTTGGTCAACTTCGGAGTGCTATAAAAAGTAAAATTAACACTATGGCGTTTATACTTTAAATCATTGCAAAACTCAGATAAATTAATATAATTAAACAAATTTAAGTGTTGAGTGACGACTCAGATAACAGTCGTAAATACAATAATGAACTTTATCAACTTTGGCAAAACTAAAAAACTTAAAAAAGTAAAACCCAAATATGTATGTATCACACAAAATATAATTTAAAAATAAGAATCTTCCCGCCAAAGTGCCATTCGTCCACAGACTGCTTAAAAACTTGTAGTCTTGTTAGACTTCAACTTGTTACATTCTTGTTTCTTCCTTATCTCTATCATAGAAAAATTTATTAGAAATCGCTAGTTACTTAGTTTATGGATAGAAAAAAAACACAAAAAGGCGATGGAAAATGCGTGTTTCTATTAATCTTTATTAATAAAGAAAAGTGGCTTCGATCACAAACCACAAACATCTAACTCGTTAAAATACTTTAAGTAGTCTGTGCAAAATATGAATTGCTGATCGCAACATGGCAACATTTGTATAATTTATAATGAAATGATGGACGTTCTTACGTTTTCAGTTTTCGGCGCTTCAATGTAGGATAAAATGAAAATGTTTGTTTAGAAAGCGTTATTTTTAATATTTTAGTGAGATAGAAAATGGTAACGATTGTCGACGATTTAGATTCTTTATCATTGCAAGAGCAAATTTTCAAGGATGTCAAGTATTACATCTCGGGCGATGTCTCTGAAAGGGTTTGTTTTTGTCGTTTTTCTTGTTTTTATTTTTATTAAACAAGGTGGCGTGCGGTTAAACCTGTCTTTCGTTTTATTGTAATTACAGATTATGCTCCTGCTTCAGTCGGGCGGGGCGGAGAACACAAAGTATTTTTCTGACTATGTCACACATCTAATTTGTGGAAAGAATGCCGCTGATACGGACCTCGATGATGCTCAGGATATCTACCAGATCCCGGCTGTAACGGAAAACTGGGTTTTGGCGTGCGCCCGGCTTAAGAGATTGGCGAGTCCTAAACCTTACATCCCTAATAAGAACAAGGTATTCTCAAACATCGTTGCTTGTGTCGCAAGAGTCAGTTCGTCTGATGCTAAGTCTCTGTTTGCGCTCATAACGTATCATGGTGGCAAGGTCAAGTTAAATCTTGACTCTCAGTGCACTCACCTTATATGTGGTACTGCTGCTGGCAATAAATATAGTGCTGCACTTTCCCTTTCTCCACATAAAATAAAAATAGTGACTCCTGATTGGGTGCTAGAGAGCCTCCGAGCAAGAATTCAAGCAGTGGCAGAAATCTTTCACCCAAAGCTATTGATAGTGCCACAACCTCCGCCTAAGTCAATGGATCGGATCAGTGCCATTACTGGATTTGATTTTGAGGAGGGCATCGCTAAAAACGAAGTTCCTACTCAAAACATGACGGAAAGTAAAGATGACAGCACTCAAGCATTGCTGGACAAATTAAAACAAAGAATGCCATGGAATCATCCCCCATCTACTGCTAATTCATCAGTAGTGATTACATCTGGTGTAAATTCTATGGGATATACTAGTGCTATGTCTACTTCAAGTATAATAAGCAAGTCAATACCTTCCGGAATTGTGACACAAAATGTTCAAATACAAGGAAATCAAGCAAATACTCAATTGATGCAGAAATTTGGTCAGAATACTGTAACATCTCAAGGGAACATCAACATACAAGGCCAGCAAATTAACTTGCAACAGCAGCAGCAACAACAACAGCAACAGCAGTCCTATCAGACCCAGCAGACTCAACAACAGCCTCATGGGTTGTCAGCAATACAAATCCAGCAGCAAAAACTGTTACAACAACATCAACTGCGAATGCAAATGCTGCAACAGAAAACAATTAACAATCAGCAGAACCAACAAGGTTTCTCACAATCAAATGTTTCTGTGTCTCAAATGAATCATAACATTTCAAACCAACTCCAACAACACATTCAAAGTAATCAGCACCATATCCAGCAGTCCCAAACTATTAGTCAAAGTCCTACAACATCAATGAGCTCGGCCCAACAGCAAATCGAAAATATAAGCCAGATGTTAAGTCAAAGTGCTAATAACTTGCAACAAGCTCAGTTGAATCAACAAAATTTGGCAATGAAACAGAGTCTAACACTCAGCCAACAAAGTGCAGTACAGAACATTGCCCAGCAATTGGCACAGTCAACACAAAACTTACAGCAGAGTCTGCAGAATGCTAAACTCAATCAGAACTTGGGCCAGTCACAAGTTTTAAATCAGCAGCAAATTTTGAATTCAAATCAGCAATTATCATCTCAAAACCAGGGTTTAATACAGCAACAGACAGTGCAGTCATTGACAAACCAGCAACAAAATATTAATATGGGTGTAGTTAATCAGCAGGGTCATGTGACATCATCACAAGGCCAGTCTGGTCAGAATGTACAGTTAAATCAGCTTGTGGGGAACAATACACAGCAGTCTGTTATAGGGCAACAGATACAGACAGTGCAACAAAACATTCAAGGCCAACAAAGTGGCAATGTGCCTGTACAAAATGCTTGGAGACAACAGAACATACAAATGGTACAGAATGTGCAAGGTCAACACCAAATAATACGGAGTCCACTGATACAGTCGCGAAACCAGAGCCAGGTCATCCTACAGCAGCAGATCATGCAGACACAACAACAGGCTTTGATAAGCAATCAACAGCAACAACTGAGCCCTCAGCACACAATTCAACAGACACCACAACAAATTCTACAACAATCTCTCAATTCCCAAGGACAGACAATAAGCCAGACACACCATCAAATATTAGTGCAGAAACAACAATTACTCAATGGTTCTGGGCAGCAGCAAATAGTTCAAACACCACAACAGGTTTTGATTAATCAACATACAGGTCAGCAACAGATCTTGGTGCATGGGAATCAGCAAGTAACATTACAGGGTGGTCAGCAAATTGTCTCTCAAAGTCAAATTGTTCACCAAGGTGGCCAGATTGTTAATCAGGGTGGTCAGCAAATTATAACCCAAGGTGGTCAGCAAGTTCTTTCACAAGGTGGTCAGCATGTGATCACACAGCAAGGCCAGCAGCATCAGGTAGTGATTGCACAGTCATCACAGCAGATTGTCACTCAGGGTGGTCAGCAGATAATTGGGCAGCCTGTGGGTCAGTCGCAACAAATGTTGTCACAAGTGCCTCAGTCACCGCAGCCTTCGCAGCTCTCTGGTACTGGTATTCAGCAAATCATTACACATAGTGGGGGACAACAGATAGTGTCTCCGGGTGGGCAGCAGATAGTGCAAG
>DWQL01001543.1:0-11229 GCA_018231265.1 Noctuana haematospila
TCGGTCCTGAAATTTGCCGCCCTAAAAATCTGCCGCCCTAGGCTCAAGCCTACTCAGCCTGTTGGTAAATCCGCCACCGGCTAGGACATTCCCTCATCGTCTATCAGAGGCACTCAATTGCCTCAGATATTTAAATGGCATAGAGAGCTGATTTCCGTTATTTATAAGTTTACGTATAAGTTGAAAAATGACAAAGGTGTGTTATTTAGTCGTAATAAACTGATCTTATTAATATTAATAAATAATTAAACCTTATCGACTATAACGACGCCTAGAGATTCCTTTTTATCTCCGAATAATGTATTTCAACGCTGCTTTTGCTTTCACATTTTTGTTAGGCGCACGAAATTTTGTCGATGAGATGCGATGTGATATTATGCAACATTGGTAGATACTTAATATAAATACAGGTCATTATTAAATACCTACTATAAGCCTTTTATATTTATAAGTATTCTAAATAATCCGAAGATATTGAAGTAAAACGGCTATGATTTGTATTGTTTATATAAAATTATCTGAGATTTATGCGCATCTCGCTCCGCCCTTACTCCGACCACGCGCCTACATCGAAACGGTTTTAACTCTGCCCACGCGCACTCCACACAAATTAGTAACAGGCGTCCTATATCTGTTTTATAACAATTAATTAATACCTATCTAATTTATAATTATAACCAGGCGTAGATAGATTATCTACTTCCATAAAGATTTATAAGTCGCAAGGATCCACTATTGATTATATAATTATTGATACACAAGTACATGTAGCTATCAGTAAGTATTTATAGTAGTAAGTGTAGGTAGGATGTAGCAGACCGACCTAATAAATACTCGTAACAGATCGTAACCATGTTTTCTAACCTCGTAATTTGGTTATTTATAATTCATTCGTATAATTAATTCTTCCTATGGTAAGCGCGTTGGGTCCGTAAATATTATTACCTTAGCTACGCCGCGCGAAGGAATCTGAGATTTGGCATCGTTAAAGTTCATATGGTGGAGTGCACAATAATAACATTTATATACATTATGCATTACAAATATATTGAAATTCAAAATGAATTAAATAAAACTGTAATAGTTGCACCCCTCTGGCGCTACACGTCACTCAAATTATTTTAATCGTTCGAATTTGGATCTACTATACATTTTTTACACACGGGTTTCCCTTACAATATCACTGAGTCCTCGGTTCTTAAGAAATAAAACACTGTCAATAATTGCTAATTTTTACCTTCATTTTTGTTCAATTTACAATTCACATTCAATTTTGAATATCAAACACAGTACTGTATCTCTTTGTACATTGTCTTAAGTTTACATACTCGTAACCCTAAGTTACCACCACAGCTCACCTGACACACAATTTCCACATGTTTTATGGCTTCAAAATAGTTCATTAAATACTACACAAGCTACGCACGCTTCAGAATCCATCGTTCACTGTCCTATTGAAGCCATTGTGGGTCTGTCTACCAGGTGCGGTCCAAGCCTCATTTAGGCTTGGTTTCCTGGTCTGTGACGTAGCGGATGTAGATGATATCCTCAGGTTTGGTGTCCTCTGCTTGAGTCTCGTCAAGTTGCGAGCATGCAATGGCCAACGCTGAACCATCGTGCGAGAAACTAAGAGACGATACTGCCGTATTGTACCTGAAAAGTTACAAGGAATTGTTACTGTGTTATCATGCTGGCTACCTTTATTAAGTTGAAAATGCTCAGACTAATTAGAGGGAGGGCAGTGCATTTGCATAAAAAGTATACATTATTATATGTTGTAGTCACAGATTGTTGCATAGCAATTTTAACCTTGTTTAGTAAGGCTTAATATTTCTGCCAGTATTCTGCTAGTAGTGTGGATTGCATGTGATCACACTGTTAAGCAACCACAGGCGCGGTTAAGGAGTATGCTCCAGGCATTCCTCAGTTGTTGGGAGAGACCCGTACTCAGCAATGGGACATAAAAAAGGTTGAAGGCAAACATCAAAATATTCTAAGAATAAAATCTGCACGACCTACCTGTGGAATTGACAGAGGCGTTTTTTGTTGAATCCGTCCCAAATGTTTACATAGCCATCGGAGCCACCCGTTGCAAATGTGTTGTACACAGAATGGAAACTTATGGCATTCACTGGGTATATCTTCTCAAGACCTGGAACACGTTTTGTTAAATAGTGAGTTAGTAATGTTAGTTAGTAGGTAGAATTGAGTTAAGTAGAGTTTACTCAATATAATAAGTAGAGGTTAAAGATTTTATTTACTCAAGTTGAAAACGTAATAACCATTTTAGTCCATTTAGAGTTATGTAACATTATTTTTATAAATTTTTGTCTAGTTTAAGTCCGAAAAACACATTGCCAACATAAAATATTAAATAAATAAATAAATGTTTCTGGATACTAGCAAGAAATGTTTTTAAATTTCGAATTTTGTTTTTTAATCATTATTAAGAGTTTATTCACACACCTCCATCCTTAGTTCTATGACACTTAAATGCATATTTCTTCTTCTGGACTTCTGGGTTGCTGTCTAAGTACTCAACGGCTACTCGGCCTTCAATGGAACTGAGCACGTAGCCCTGTTTGTTGGGGAATACTCTGATGCACCTAGTCTGGTACTTGAGAGAGGATTCTCGCCTCTGATTCACATGTCCCATATTACGGACGTCCCATACAAAGATCTTGCGACCTGAGGTGCCTACCACAAACTTTTCACCAACTATGCTCATTGTGTATACCTGGAAACAGTGAGAAATTTATTAGCAATACAAAGCTAAATATCTACAAGTCAATTTGTTAAGTAATAAAAAATTATAATAATGATTCAATACTCTTTCATTCCCCTGGTTGTAAGTACCAACGCAGTTTGGCACTCTACTGTCCCACATCTTAACAGTCCCATCCCAACTCCCAGTGAGCACCGCATTCACTTCATTGGCAAACTCCACACAGCGGATACCACCCTTGTGCTCTCCCAGTATTGTCTCTGATGATGCATTTAGATCATACATCTTTAAGGTCTGGTCTAGGCCTCCACTATATGAATGTACAGCATCCTGAAAAAAACATACTTGGTTTACAGTTTCTTAATACATTAAACAAAGTTGATAAGGTATATTTATGTTAATGGTTAAAGTTGAACTTAACAAAGTTCAAATAACGTATGTCCAATCAAAAATGTTAAAGAAATTAATAGAAATAATTAATTAAAAAACACTTTTACAACAAGACTCTATTTAGCAAAATAGCCTGCAGGTGTACTGAAATGTAAAAAATAATTTAGAGAAAGAAAAGTTCTGAATGTTACATGATTGTGATGAATAAAATATAACAGATAAATTTATCTTCCAAGATTTGAACTTAAGAACCAACATACTAACAAGGTAACATAAATAAAAGCTTGTAAAAATAAATGGATGGTGACAGTTAAATTATGAAACAAATCAATTTTCACCACCTATAATACTGGGTTATATTGGTAAAAAGTACTTACTCTAAAACAGACATCAAGTACAGGCAACTCATGGTTGTATTTGTGTCTTTCAATGTTCGCTGAAACATCGTATAGTCTTACTGAACTATCCCATGAGGATACGAGCAAGAATTGGTTAGATTTTGGGGCAAATTTCACACTTGAGATCGCGTCCTCTGGAAGAGTTTTTAATTTAAATTCTGTGCGGGATTCTGCCACCCGCGTTACAGTCATTGTGGAAGCAATTTTGTTGAACACACAGGAAACAACTAAAAATTAAATCGCGTATAAATTAGGTTGTCTCAGAATTAAAAGAATCGGTAAATTCTGTAAACAACGACGTTCATGAATCAAAGCAAAAAGACAGTTTATGAACTTTATGACAGATCCAATCCTAGTTTTTAGTGTTCTGTGGACAGATATAATCTAAGTAGTCTGTGCACGACAGACAGATGCAGACTATTTCAGATTACAAACAGACTAACTATATAAGAAGAGATACTTCGTACCAATATATTTTTTTATAATCGTTTCGTTTTACTTTATGCCCTTGCCTTGTATATTAAGATCTTTTTGGCGTACATAACATAATAATATTATTAATTTAGTTTATCATGCACATGACATGTATCTAAGTAGCTGCTGCTGTGTGGTGCCTCTATTGAGCATTGACCTCTACAATACTCTAATCTGTAGTCTATAAGTTGAGCTAATTGAACGATACACGTATTATATTCTTTTCCTTCTATGATTGAACACAACCTCTTCTTTCTTAGTCTGTGAACGCAACTTTTTAAATGACATGTTTGTGATGAGGTGTGGATAGAGAAATCAGAAATCCCTGTTTCGCTAAAATGGATTCATGTTTATCGATAGTGGCATAAACGTTTGTGATGTTTCATTTGTTCTAATATACTTCAATGCGCAAATAAATTGCGAATACAATACAACTGTGCCTTCAAACAAATTAACATAAATGACAAAACCACCGCGCACCTAAGTCTACTCGACTCCGGTTGAAACGAATGGATTGATTCCTGAACTAATGATGCAAACCAACTTAAAAACTAAAGAGATGTTTATAGTCAGAGCTTTGGAAAAGATATTAGCGGATAAGGACATAAAAAGGTCCTATCACAGTCAGTTGAAGAAATCGTGCGAAGTCGCTCTCGGTAAGACCTTTTGACGAGATAACGTAATTATTGTAACAGTATACATAGGTACAGGTTTCTTAATTAAGTTAATAAGTTACGAAATTAGTGCGGTGTCTTTCGAGTGGCGATTGCTGGCATGACCTTGGAAACGGGTAGTGGGGCATTGCTGTATTATCACGAGAGTTTTGCATTCGATTGTGATTCTTGTAGAACTTTAATAATGCGTCTAAAGAACGCACCAAACACTCGTACCTATTGTAATATGATAGTTCAAAAGGTATTTCAAGTGTTGTTCTAGATTGACCAATGTGAAATGTATAAGAAATGCAAGGACATAATGTGGTGAAACAATTGACTCATGAATAGATTTTAAAGATTATCCTGCTTATTTTATTTTATTGATTGATTGATGAGTCATGTGGAGCAGTGGTTACCCATGCCTATCCTCCATTTGAATGGTCCTGGGTTCAATTCCCAGGAGTCTGAAGATTAAATGAATTTTAGATTTCTGTTCCCGGTCTGGGTGTTGTTAGTGAGTCCACTGTACCCATGATAGGGAATCCTAGTGTAGGGCTATAAGTGTGAAGAAATTATTATTATTTTAGTAGTAATTTCATTAAAAGAAAGAAACTTACATAATATATAATATAGTTTTAAAATATTTAATAATGAAAGGAACAGTAATGCAAGATATATAAAATATAGAAGAACAATTGGAACATTTAGAACAAGTTGCCCAAGGAAGTCGAGCTCAAATAAGTTCAAAAATAGATTAGACTTGACAATTATAATTTAAAACACATCTGAAAACTGCATTAAAATCTGTTTAGTAGTTTAAAAGATGTAAGTGAACACATAGCGGAAGTTATTTAAAGTATGTAAAGATTTTATATTTTATAAATCATGTTGTTCACCATTTTCCATTTCAGAGGAAATAAGAGCTGAGTTGAAAAATGGAGGTCAAGTGGAGGCACAAGATAGTCCAACATCAGGTACCCTGCCTCTGCCCAAAAATGACTCATCAAATATTATCACTGCTGAGAAGTACTTCTTGCCATTTGAACTGGCATGCCAGAGCAAAGCCTCCAGGATAGTTGTGACTGCCCTGGACTGCCTACAGAAGTTAATTGCTTATGGTCACTTGACTGGTAACATTCCTGATTCCACCACACCAAGAAAACTTCTCATAGACAGAATTGTGGAGACCATCTGTAGCTGCTTCAATGGACCACAGACAGATGAAGGAGTACAGCTTCAAATAATTAAGGCCCTTCTGACTGTAATCACTAGCCAGCATGTGGAAGTCCATGAAGGAACTGTTCTTCTGGCTGTCAGAACATGTTATAATATTTATTTAGCCAGCAAAAATCTTATTAACCAGACCACAGCAAGAGCAACACTAACACAAATGCTCAATGTCATATTTACCAAAATGGAGAATCAGGCTTTGGAGTCTGAAGCAAATGGTAACCCGCCATCTGAAGGGCATCATAAAATGCCCAATGGTAACATAAATGTAGAGGAACACCAAGAAAGTAATGTCAGTCAGGAGCATAAAGATGAAGAACATAAACAGTTATCCCATGAAGAACAGGTTGATGATATATTGGAAGCCAAAATCATTGCTAAACAGATTGTTGATTCAGTGATAGACAATGCTATAAGTATTGCATCAAAGAAAAATACTGATGACTTAAGCCAAAGTGGGCCTGAAAATAATGAGAATCCTTCAGACTCTGGAAGTGTGTCTCACGAAAGTAATGGACAAGCAAATACAGAAGCATCAATAACAAGGATTCCATCACAAGAGAGTGTTGATGTGGCATCAGAGAATGATAATTCTGTTACAGCTAAATTCACACATGTTCTTCACAAAGATGCTTTCTTAGTATTCAGAGCGTTATGCAAATTATCCATGAAGCCCTTACCTGAAGGCACACCTGACCCTAAGTCCCATGAATTGAGATCTAAAATTCTGTCCCTCCATTTACTTCTGTCTATCCTTCAAAATGCAGGACCTGTCTTCAGAAATAATGAGATGTTCATAACTGCTATCAAACAATATCTTTGTGTTGCATTGTCTAAAAATGGAGTCAGTTCAGTACCTGAGGTGTTCGAGCTTTCTTTAGCCATATTTTTAGCGCTCCTCCAAAATTTCAAAGTTCATTTGAAGAAGCAAATAGAGGTGTTCTTTAAAGAAATATTTATGAATATTTTGGAGACATCAAGTTCCTCATTTGAGCACAAATGGATGGTTATACAGGCCTTGACCAGAATCTGTGGTGATGCACAGAGTGTTGTAGATATATATGTAAATTATGACTGTGACTTGTCTGCAGCAAATCTATTCCAAAGACTTGTGAATGATGTTTCAAAGATTGCCCAAGGAAGGCAAGCCCTGGAACTTGGAGCAACACCTAACCAAGAAAAATCAATGAGGATAAGAGGACTCGAATGTCTTGTTTCAATTTTAAAGTGTATGGTCGAGTGGAGCAAGGAACTTTATATAAATCCCAACATGCAGACAACTCTTGGAGAAAGACCTGTTAAAGAAGACACAGATCATCAAAGCATTAAGTCTCATGGTGGCTCAAGCTTGAGCCTAGTATCAACTGGATCAAGCAATATTGGCAACAGGGAAACACTAGATTCACCTGAACAATTTGAAGTGTTAAAACAACAAAAGGAAGTTTGGGAGACAGGTATTGACCTTTTTAATAGAAAGCCTAAGAAAGGAGTTGCCTTTCTCCAAGAACAAGGCCTATTGGGAACTTCCACGAAAGAAATTGCTGAATGGCTATTAACTGACGAAAGACTTGATAAAATTTTTATAGGCGAATATTTAGGCGAAAACGACGACCATTCCAAAGAGGTTATGTATGCGTATGTGGATTCCATGAAGTTTTCTAACATGGACATAGTTGCTGCACTTCGACATTTCTTAGAGGGATTTAGGCTGCCTGGAGAAGCACAAAAAATAGACAGACTAATGGAGAAGTTTGCGTCTCGGTATTGTGAATGCAATCCAAACAACACTCTATTTATGAGTGCCGACACTGTTTACGTTCTAGCGTTTTCCATAATAATGCTGACAACAGATTTACACTCACCGCAAGTTAAGAATAAAATGACAAAAGAACAATACATCAAACTGAATAGCGGCATAAGTGACAATAATGATTTGCCACGTGAATATCTCTCGCAGATATATGACGAAATAGCTGGTCATGAAATTAAAATGAAAAGCACATCAAAGCCAGGAAAACACATGATAGCTAATGAAAAGAAGCGCAAGCTAATATGGAATATGGAAATGGATTTAATATCAACTGCTGCTAAGAATTTGATGGAATCAGTGTCCCATGTACAAACACCGTTTACAACAGCAAAACATGTCGAACATGTCAGACCAATGTTCAAAATGGCCTGGACACCATTTCTGGCGGCATTTTCTGTAGGTCTTCAAGACTGTGACGATCCAGAAATAGCATCCTTATGCTTAGATGGAATTAGATGTGCCATCCGCATTGCTTGCATATTCCACATGTCTCTGGAAAGGGATGCTTATGTACAAGCCCTGGCACGATTTACACTATTGACAGCAAATTCACCAATCACAGAAATGAAAGCTAAGAACATTGATACAATAAAAACTCTCATAACAGTTGCGCATACAGATGGAAACTATTTAGGATCCAGCTGGTTAGATGTTGTTAAATGTATATCCCAGCTTGAATTAGCACAACTAATAGGAACTGGAGTTCGACCTCAATTTTTATCGGGTTCAGGTATAAAACCACAACCTGATTCCTTAAAATTCAGTCTTATGTCCCTCGATCCAAGTGTCAAGGAACATATTGGAGAAACTAGCTCACAAAGTGTCGTAGTTGCAGTCGATAGAATATTCACTGGTTCAACAAGGCTAGATGGTGATGCAATTGTTGACTTTGTTAAGGCACTGTGTCAAGTTTCCCTTGATGAACTAAGCCATCCAACAAATCCCCGAATGTTTTCACTGCAAAAGATTGTCGAAATATCGTATTACAATATGGGTCGTATCAGGCTTCAATGGTCACGTATATGGCAAGTGCTAGGAGATCATTTCAATAAAGTGGGCTGCAGTAGTAATGAAGACATAGCATTTTTTGCAGTTGATTCTTTGAGACAATTATCAATGAAGTTTATAGAGAAGGGAGAGTTTGTCAATTTCAAATTCCAAAAAGACTTTTTAAGACCTTTCGAGCATATTATGAAGAAAAACAGTTCCCCCACGATAAGAGACATGGTTGTCAGATGCATCGCCCAGATGGTGAATTCACAAGCCCCTAACATCAAATCTGGTTGGAAAAATATATTTTCAGTATTTCACTTAGCGGCAGGAGATCAAGACGAAGCTATTGTTGATTTAGCATTCCAAACAACCGGTAAAATCATATCAGAGTTATATGAAAAGCAGTTCCATGCTATGATTGACTCTTTCCAAGATGCTGTGAAATGCTTATCGGAATTCGCATGTAACGCGAAATTCCCTGATACGTCCATGGAAGCAATAAGATTAGTGAGATCTTGCGCAACAGCTGTTGGCTCGTCGCCACAATTTTTTGCTGAGCATGCAGGACTCGAGGGAGAACCGGGAGCACCGGAAGTTGATAGAGTTTGGTTAAGGGGTTGGTTCCCTCTTCTCTTTTCTCTTTCATGTGTTGTAAGTCGTTGTAAGTTAGACGTCCGAACTCGAGGACTAACTGTCCTATTTGAGATTATAAAAACTCATGGTGATTCATTCCGTCCCCACTGGTGGAGAGATCTATTCAATATACTATTTAGAATCTTTGACAATATGAAGCTACCTGAACATCAGTTAGAGAAAAACGAATGGATGACTACGACTTGCAATCACGCGTTGTATGCAATCGTCGACGTCTTCACGCAATACTTTGATATTCTTGGTTCCCTTCTGCTTGAACAACTATACGCACAACTACATTGGTGCGTGCAACAAGACAATGAGCAGCTGGCTCGATCTGGCACAAATTGCTTAGAAAATCTAGTCATCTCAAACGGAACTAAGTTCAATGAGGACACCTGGAGTAAGACATGCCAGATTATGTTGGACATTTTTCATAGTACGCTCCCAACCACGCTTCTCACCTGGAAGCCTGATGACGCTGAAGAAGGTGAAGCACCTCAAGTACGTCACGGAATACTTAAAAAACCTCAGGGGGGAGATGATTCGAAATCGTCCAACCGTGTTTTCAACAGTCTGCTTATTAAATGCGTAGTTCAGTTGGAACTAATTCAAACGATCGATAACATCGTTTTTTATCCAGCTACATCCAGGAAGGAAGATGCTGAAACACTGGCTCTAGCAGCCGCAGAACTAACCGGAGGCACGCCTGGGACTGAACAGGAATGTCAACGTGAAGAGCAAGGCATGTACCGACTATTAAGTTCACCACATTTACTGCGACTTGTGGAATGTCTCATGTGCAGTCATCGATTCGCCAAAACTTTCAATACTAATAACGCCCAGCGAAATGTGCTATGGAAGGCAAACTTTAAGGGCTCCGTTAAACCGAACATGTTGAAGCAAGAGACCCAGTCCCTCGCCTGTGTTCTTAGGATATTGTTCAAGATGTACAGCGACGAAGCCCGGCGGAGTCATTGGCCAGCAGTGCAAAAAAGCTTAATAACCATCTGTTGCGAGGCTCTGGAATATTTCGCCGGCCTCACGAACGAGGCACACAGAGACGCGTGGACTTCTATCTTGCTTCTAATTCTCACCAGAATACTAAAGATGCCCGACGAAAGAGTGAGTATTACTTTTTTATTATAAATTACCCAGCGGTTTCAATTCGACTTCGAATTCAAACTAGCAATTCGTAATGACGTGATTATAATACGGAAATAGCTTCACGTAACTTCCTGGCGCATATCGTATGTTTTGTGTGTATTATACTCTATATAGAAACTGTCCTACGCATTTGGTATCATAACGATGAATAGCTGCATTTGCTTATAATGTTAAATGTGTTAAATTATGTTAGTCGTGTCATAACTCTGATGTCATGCAGTGCGCACTCGCATTTTAAGATTTTCAAAGCATAAACGGAGCATATTTAACATGATTGTTTGCTTTATGTTGTACTAATCTACTTGCTGTACTTCAATGAGTAAGTACCTAGTCGTAGATTATCAGTACGTATGTACTAGCTTATAATGAATGCGTTTTAAAATCTTATCATGTATGTAAGTGGATAGCATTTTTTCTTTATCTCAAAAGCAATTAGCTAAAAATATTGTATGCCGAAAAAAAATAGTTTTATACTTTATTTCAATGTATGAAATTGATTAGTAATTAAAACACGGTGATGTCCAAACTTACTAGTGCTATATGATTTTGGGTAGTCTTAAACTGGGTTACAGATTAGATCTAGGTAGATTAGATTAATAAAGTGACCACCTTCAATGGATTTAGAAAGAAGTTGTCTATCTATCTATACTTATAATAAATCTGTAGAGAGGTCAACTCTGTACATGAAATATATTTCCAAAATAACTATCAGGGGGTGATTAGGGATCGATACTGATGTCAAAAATGCAATCA
>DWQL01001544.1:0-11226 GCA_018231265.1 Noctuana haematospila
GTATGCTCCAGGCCTTCCTCGGTTGTGGCGAGAGACCCGTGCCCAGCAGTGGGACATAAAAAAGGGTTGAAGGCAAATACCATGAGATCTATCCACAAACTCACAAACGAACACTGAAGTCTGTTTAACACTTAGATAGATTTGGCAACGATGGAAATCATTATAGTATTTCAACACTATAAATATGTTCGTTGCCAAATGGAATAAAGTCACCTAATGTGGAGTTGACACTGCATCCCACGGACGCTCACGTTCAACCTTAAATTGGGGTAGAGTTCCGATCAGAGATCACACATTGAGTTGATTATTATGTAGTTAAAATTCTGACCTTATTATACAGTCGGCTAGTTTAATCTTAATTGCATTAAAAAAATATATTTTTTAACGTTTGTGGTAGCATGTTCTAAAGTGGTGACCCCTCAAAGTTGACTGTATTCTTTCTATATGTCGTTATTGCTTTAAGGATATAAGTTTTACCTATAAATAATATGCCTATAAACCATTTTTAATTTAATATTCACGCGCATGTAAAACAACAAACCACAGGAGAATCAATTTGTACAATCGGATAACTAGCAAAAAATTGTACTGTGACCAAAATTATCCATTGCACTGAAACCGCAGATGGCAAAACCACATTTTGTACCATTTATCCCGTTGGCGATTAATTGGCCATTGCACGCCATTAACATCCGCAATCTTTTAATAAAACAGTGATTTTACTGACGTCAGTTTCTGCTACATGCACCCAAATCTGACCAAATGGAACACACAACGAGAGGTGCAGTCGGGAGCGGGACAGCCAGTTGCATAGTTTCAAATAATTTTACTCAATCATCCATGTTCTACAGGTCCATCATTTATATACCTACCTTTGCATTCTTTAAATCACATACATAACTGTAAGTATATATCTATATATTCGTGAGACGTGTTGCGCTTCGATGCAAATGTTTGTCAGCCAATTAGCACGCTGCATAATTACGCTTGCGTGAATCTACGCCTAACCGCTATCTGGGGACTTGTCACTAACAACCACAATGCTTGTACAGTAATTGTACTGTAATTAAAAAACGGGCCAAGTGCGAGTCGGGCTTGCATTTGAAATGTTCCGTAAAAGTATACGGAATATGTATTATTAATCAATACCGGTACTGACTCTCGCAATGTTTATTATGACATAATTATGATACGAGTATTTTCGTCTTAATCTAAAGAAGTGACAGTCCTGAGGTAGGTAAATAAAAACCTGTATTATATTACAGGTAATGTAATATAAACGTGCATTACATTAGGTTTTTATTTACCTACCTTTATAATCGATTCAAAAACGTGTATTACCTACCAATAACAATTTATTAAAGTTCTATTTAACGTTATTTTCAAATATACTGATCTCAAATTTCTTCTATTCTGAATTTTTGAAATAAAATTCATTCCAAGATGATACTCTATATGATGTGATTTAATGTTACTGTTCGATATAACAATAACATAAAACAAACATTACTACAACTAACCACTCAATTTAATACATACTCATTTAATACATTCGAGCACTATATTAATACCATAGTCAGCTTGTTTGTGGAGTAGACTTTACATTACTAAAATCTACACTAACATTAATACTTGCTATCCATTGTTATATACAATACAATAGAAGTTTAGACAAATTTCGGATATGTTTTGCTATTTTGGTTGATACACACTAAACTACGAAATATACCTTAGTAGTTTAACCTAACCTATGTATATACCGCCATATCGCATCATGGCGTGCGGATGACGTTTCTCCATAAACGAAGCAGACCTGTTGGACAGCTTTGACTATTCCGAAAACTAACTCAGACTTAGAGACATACAGAATTTGTAACTGTCATCTAAACAATTATGTACCTACCTACATATTTCAAATTAACCATCACTTGCTTTACGATTAAATATAGATAAATATAGAGAACAAAAAATTGCATGCCTGAGATCTCTTTATAAGAAGAAAGACATGTGAATTCCACAAATTTGGTCAGCACGGTAAACTACGGCCTAAATCACTGTCATATTTGCAATGAAACCCGTATGAGAACCCTATGGGTATGCTATATATAAGATGATAAACGACGATGACATAAAACAAGCAGTTTTCTTAAAAAATATGATGAGCAAGATGTGAACCGCAAACTAGTCATTAGCGCACCAAGTGATTACCTCCTTCATGAATATATTAGACCGTAACCGCCGTTTAATTGTCTAACTCTAATGACCGCGTGTTCGCATTCTAATCCAACCCCAAACTTTACGTAGATTGCCCGCGGCGGATGTTAAACACGGTATTAGCATTTAGTTTCTACTTGCTGATGATTTGCAAATACGTAATAATGGCCATTTGTTGGAGCTTCACCAATAGAATAACTTGTTAGGTCGGCTTACCTTTTACTTTCAAAGTTAGCTCTGTAACAACCACTCACCGCGTTGTTGCTACCATGCTAACGCTAACAATAAGAACGTTTGTTAAATGGAATTGAAATTTATCGTATAATGTTATTGGTCGCTAGTTTGTAATACCTTGAAATTTGGGGCATAAATTTCTTCGTCCTGAAATCGTATTATCTTAAACTTTCTCGTGTTTTTGTCTTCTTTTTATACTTTGATAGGCCGTCAATCTGTCTGCCAATCCCCTACATTGTATACAAAAACATTTGATATATCACATATTAGAACAACGACACTTTTCTATTTCACTGTGACAAAGAAGTGGTGAAGGCAGAAAGAATGAGTCCAAGTTACATAGTTTTTTGTGGGCGATATCCTTCAACATATCGTACGTCAAGACGGAGCAAATTGTTTTTTGGCTGTTATCTCGCGACAGCTGATCGAACGTTCGGATCCAATTGAATCGAGTGATCCATCCGAGGGGGCCACAGAATACATCATACGTAGAAGTGGCACATATGAAACGTAGCTACTGTACTCAATTCTATGGAACTTAAACACTGAAATAAAATGAAAATAATTTACTTGTACAAATATGGGTAGGTACATAAAGTTGTTAAGTAAACATTCAGTTCACTATGTTTCACCACATTGAATTAATTAATTTAATATTAAAAGTTACCCTTCAATATTTAACTGATATACTTGACACAAGATAGCTAAGCACCAAGTATTTAATGTTTTTTATTTCTATTTTTCTGTTTGAGAATATTATATAGATTCTCAATTCATTGATTGTAAATACTTTTTATTCACATATCGTACACGATTTTATTATTCATGGAATGTCTATGAGTTATGTAGGCCGTAGCCACGACCGCCGATTTGCACAAATTGATCGCGAATGATGAAGTATCAAGTGTTTATGGAATTACCAAACCACTTTTGGCTGAACTTCTGAAGAAATAAGAAAAGCATATTATAAGCAGGTATTAATTTGTATGCCAACAGCAGATAAAGTAATTGGTCACGGACAGCTAGGGATATGATTACTCATTCCCATATCATATTATGGTGATACAAACAGAGAAATGAGGAGTGACTTCTCATATTTGACAGGAGACAATGATGATGAACTTGCTAGGGAACTGGACGCGTTTCCAACACAATATCCATCGTATCCACTGAACAATACGTGACGCGGAGTTGCTCGCAGCGCGCTACTGGCTGGACTCGACTGCTATAATGGTAATCGCTTTTGCTAAATCGATTATTTGCTGAACAGGTAACGGCTCCAGTTCTCAAATCGGTTGGTTAATTACAATTCGACTGCCAACGCATAGTCTCAGCCTGTCACGTTTTCGAAAGATATACTCCTAAACCATTGCCGGATGGGCGCTAAGAAATTAATAATCATATTAATTTCCATATCATTAAATCATAACGTTACATGAAAATTTTGTTCTAAAGCTCGTATTTCAATTTCATAGTCAACAAAAACGGCTTCTATTAGTTTGCTCCAAATAAAGAGTAGCGAGCCCTATTAGCAAAGTTGGGAACTTTGAATTGAAAGCTGGCAATAAAAAGACCGAGAAACTACAATAAAATTTTATTTATACGATTATTGAAGCAGTAAAATAAAGAAAGGTTTCGGAACATTTCTTGATTTGCTCACAAACACGACTTTACGAGGTTTCAAACGGAAGTGGGAAGCTTGGGTATTTGAGTTTAAGTTTTTGTGAATACTAAGTCTGCCGTACGATCAGCAGGAAAGACAGGAAAGAATCTAAGATCGAACAATTGTTACCTACCGAGATTTATTCTTTACCTTCCTCTAAGTTCATATATTATAGTTATTATTTAGCCAGAATAAATCTAGCGTCCAAAGCTAATAAAATTTCATTTCTAAATGTCGTGCAGAACTCTTCGCAAAAGTCAGGTTATAAATAAAAAAATAAATAACACAAAGGCAGCTGACAGTGCGCGCAAGTTGTGATTTATCGCGGAGGGCCTTCAGCGCGTGGTTATTAAACAACTTCGGCTCTGAGCACCATTGGGCCTTGGCTTTTTCATAAAAATTAAAAACCAAACCTAGCAAACAAGTAAACAGCCTAATATATTTTAGAATGAAATTCATAGCAACGAAAATATGGTCGCAAGACTTTTATTAACTTTTCAACGCTGTCGTCGCCACGTGATAAACACGACTGAAAGAGTCGCCTAATACCTCACGATATTTAAATAAATATTAAATCTATTTGAATTGAAATTCATGTTAAACAAAAATTGGTAAGTACGAGTATCTGTTGCGTTCAAAAGTGCTCTCACGGAAAAATTTATTGATTAAGTTCAAATACAGTTTTAATAGATAAATAATGTAAAAACATCAGCAATGAGGCCTTTTTTAGAATTTATCATTCATATTGAGACTTTCTATATATAGTTATATATTTCTAAGTCAATATACTAAAGCTCTATGAAGCTTTCCGAAGCTCATATGACATTTTAAAATGCTTTCAAAATGCGCAGCAGAGGAATATTTAGAGCATGGGAGACCGCTTCGGATTTAAATACAAGATACGAGTTTACATATATAGGCATGAAATTGAACAACCTTCAAATATATTGTAATAAAGGATGTTTTAGACTGATTGCATTCGTGTTGCTAAAAACTGATATTGATTTATGGACTGATAGATGGGCACACGACCTGCAACTTCTTCATGAACCAATATTTTGATAAGTTTACAATGTTCGATGTATATAGTATTTTAAGACCAAAATATGTATTTGATTTATTCTCAAAATCTACCTTATCCTTACTGCAATAGGGACTACAATTAGCAGTATTTTCTCAAACAACTCTTGAAACATCAAGTAAAGAATGATAAGAAGCAGAGATAAAACATTTTGCACTTTAATACCAGAGTAGTAAGGGTTGAAATGGTAAAATACTGATATGTATTACCAAGGAATGCGCCTGTGCTCTTACGTTTGTTTCGTGACGACACAACAGATTAATATTCATGGAGGTGCAGTTGTTTCGCGTTTATGTAAAGCACAGTTGTCTTGCTTGTTTGATGTTTACTTAACAGATCACAATTTATTTATTATTGAGTTTTTAAAGGTTAAGAAATAACATCAAGACCAATATAATTATCAATATATTTTGATGTGTCTACGTTTTCGTTGGTACCAGCGGTGATGCTGTGCACAGGAGCTGTTACGCCTTTGCTTCAACAATGTTGGTACATGAGTGATGAAAACCCGTAAATATAAGTGAAATTTAATTTGTAAGCTACCGTAACGCCATCTGTTGGTATATAAGTAAATGGCATCGGTAAGGACGAGAATACCTTTATCAACAACGATTAAAATATCCACGTAAAACTCTCAACTGTATCCAGGATACAGCCAACCAGGGTATTTTAATTAACAATATTTTAATACTACAAAGATAACAACAAACCACAGTTGTATTTAAAATAATAAAAGCAACCAACCACAAATTTACTAGCATCATAGTCATCATACCTTAATTTTGTATGTTTATTTAATTTTATATTTGGTATTTATAAAGCTAATAAATAAATGCCAATTTAATTATGCTGTCCGATTCAGGCAAACCATCCACTGTATTTGATTTTAAAATCATCGTATTAATTGTGTTGTAAGCTATAATTGGCTACTAATTAAATTGGAAATTATTATGCAAATTTAAGTCGTAGTTATAGTAATATTATTCGTGCCGATGTGTGTCAGTTTGTTTTTACTCAGTAAAAGAACCGTTTTTAGACTTCATTATTTGGATAAGGACATTTTGAGGGCCACAAAAAAATGGTTTTTACGTAATACGAAATTTAAGTTTACACAAGGCATTCGCGAGTAAAGCCTAACTTTTTTGTATTTGTAAAAAGCTTACGAAACAGACATTGTTATTATTCTAATATTGTCAAGATGAAATGCTTTCTACTCGTACTACTTGAGAAATCGTTTTTATGTCTTACTCGCTGTGAAAACCAATAAAATTTTTTACACAGAAAAACAAATTGTTCTTAGGAAGCAATACAAAAAACAGTTTGTTGAGTATAGATGCAAGAGTTTAATAAATCATGAAATAGACGTAAAATGGCTCTAAACATTTTTAACTTCATACGCATTTTATATTTAAATGTTTCTAAATGGAATAATGTAAGTTGGCAAAATAATTGTAGCAGCGCTACGACGTAACTCCAGCTACGAAATGTGCTACGAGGAGCACACTCATAGAATGTATTTTACTCAAAATCAAAAAATGTATTCCTCATAAAGATATTTGTATACACTGGATGAATGTTTTAACGTTTAGCACGGAATAGCAGTTTAGTCGGAATATTCGCTGATGTAAAAATTTATAAAAACTCAAATAGTCTATAATGTAATCAACTTTTTTTAAATATTAACCTTATTGGCCTTTTGCTTCCCTGCTATAATTAATCAATTTAATTAATTAATATCTTATACAGCACATTATCGCTTCCAATAGAACAATTTGCAGTAATTGGTGCAATGCGGGCGGTGTCGCGAGACTAGCCACCTTAATGAACGTCCTTGTTCCAAACGAACACTTTCAAGAAGTTTGCGTTTATTATATGTCCACTTCATACAATTAATTTTACAACAATTTTATTTAGATCGGTGTTCTTTTCTGTAAACTGTACGGAAGCAAAAACTTAGGAGCTGATTAGAGTCTGTTTACAAGTTGCGACAGTAGTTGTTAATTACCTGCCTCGGTTCGCTGCCACACGACGTGCTCCCGCTAAGCCTGTCCTGTTTAAAACTTTTATACGCCTCGGATATAGCGAGTGTTCTCCGGCAATAAGTTGTTCGTAGGATTCCTTGTATCCTTATATTAATAATGTGAAATGTAAAGTAAGATAACTTACTTTATTATAATTTATGTTGCTAATTTATACTCGTCTAATAGAAATAATCTTTCATTAGTATTTAAACACACACGAAGACAATTATTATTTTTTATTATTGAAAACCAATTACAATTAGTTCAATTGCTTAGACAAATGAAAACAAACATAAATCTTTTATAAAGCTTTGAATCATAACATTTTATGTTTTGTCGTGCGACCTTTTCTTAACCACGAATAAGTAAATTGCTCTATCTCCTATTGATACTCGTAGTATCGGATGAAACAAAGTCATCAAACAAACGCACGTCTTCGAGACGCGGCCGGCAATAATGCGAGCTGTGCGGAAGGTTGACGTCCTATCTGGATCAGAGCTGGCCCCGCGTCCCTTTCACTGTAAAGGGCTTTATATGATAACCTGATATGATTGCAAGTATCGTAACTCGGTTTGCGTCCCGTTGTTATACAAGGCTCTATCCGTATTGGACCAAACGTGTAACCTTGGAGCAAATTTATTAAATTAAAAGTACAACGAGTACATTTCAATGCATGTACGATTATAATCGATGTATTAGATTATTATAATCGATAAATATAATATTACTAGCTTATGCCCACGACTCCGTCCGCGTGGATTTCATAATTAATTGGACCAAGGAATCACGTTGTCCATACAAACTTCAAACCCCTATTTCACCCCTTCAGGGGTGTAATTATTAAAAATCCTTTTTTAAAGCTCACTTCATCATCATCACAAATTTCAAGTTTCTAGGTTCAGTCGTTTCGTATATTATTATGTAGATTATGTATTAAAAACAAGAATTAATCGAATAAATATTTACTTAATATCACCCATTGTGGTGAAATATGGCGAATAATAATATTTATCTGTTCAGAATCATCATCAAAGCCCTTGTAGACCCATATTTGTGGAAATAAATAATTTAGATTATTTATTAGCGCTCTTCATATACAATTACAATGTAGGTATAATATCGGATTAGCGGTGGGCATGTGCACGTTATTTAGTGCGGCCCGGTTCAATGGAGTCATTAATATTGCACGCGATTCCTGCTATCTAAGTCTTCGAGGCAATTAAACCAATGACTTATGCATGGAATCAGAGCCAAATGTGCGCCAGGACTCCCCTGCAAGGAGATTAAGCTTCAGCTTTTAATTAAATTTGAAGATTGCGGTAACTTAAAGAATAAGTCCAATATCAGTATATGTACCTACTCGTATTTCATAGCCTGAAGTTAAAACGTTAAGTGAGTTAAGTGAAAAAGTAACAGCCGAAACAGCTATATAATATGGGCGTAATATGGACGCGAAAAGGAGGGCAAGGAAGCGCGGTAGAGACTAACCAAGTAGGTTCCTACATAAATACAAAATATATCTAATGTCTAACTTTCACTATAAGGTAGGACAACAAAGAATCGAGACAAATAAAAGGGAAAGTTACTGATGTACACGTCCGAAGCGAGGCAAGGCGGATGGATGTATTAGTTCTCGGTCAAGGCGCAGGCTCCGCTAGAACACTAAACGTAAGACCATTTTATTTTCTTCGTTTATTTTTGCTTTTCCATTTATCTAAAGGACACGAGGACAAGTCGAGGCGGATACCGATCTCCGGTCCGGAGGCTGTATTGATACATTACAGATGTAATACGAGACAAAGTAAAATGTTTCATTGTTTGGAGCCCGAGGTCAGCGAATTTTACGATCTCTTTTAGATTGTTATGCCTATAGCGATACGAGGGGCTTAAAGCTTCGTCCCACTGACGGCGAGCAGCCGCTGCCAGTTTATCAAACACTAGCTCACCCGGCGAACTTCTCACCCCTTCAAAATCAATAAATTATATATATAAAGCTTTCTCCTGAATTACCCTATCTATTGCTGAAAACTGCATTAAAATCACTTGAATCGTTTAAAAGATCTAAGCGAACAGACGGCGGAAGCGACTTCATAATATACGAGTACTATGTAAAAAGAAGATGACTAATTTAGTAATAGCTTATGGGTATCTCATTATTCACACAAATTATTACGATTTTAAAAATTATAATTACAATATTATGTAATATTATTTTAGCATACTCGTAGCTTCACCACGATAAGTGAAAGTAAATTTCAAAATTAAAGTAATTCGTCTTTAATTATGTAACACTAAACTGAGTCTTATTTATCTATTACGGAAAAATGGACTTTCATTTTAAAATATTATTTTTAATATTTAAATATTTCAAATTGCTATCTTTTTACCAGTCCAAAGTCGACAACGTTACAAGCTACTGGACCAATTTCCTGTTTGTGGGCGTTTGTCTCTTATGGCATGCAAAGCACTGCTAAAGCTTTGTGGTCTAAATAGCTCCTATATTTAGACTTACAAATATGAGCCTCTATCTCAAAGGAACGTGCGAAATATTAAAATACACTCGGAATTAATTGAAGTGTCATGCTGTAGAGACACCGCGCGCGTTGGTTGGCAAATGGAGGATATTTCAAAGTGCAAGGGAAACCGGGGAAAGACTATTTTTCAGTGTGATATTTCATTAAAGCCGCTCGTTTCGTTAAGAAGCAGAGCCAATGAGCAGAGCTTATTTGTAAAGCAAGGTCCATTTTCTTTGCAGTCTGTTTCTTTGAGGCTTTTCCAGGTGAAACCGCGTCGCAATGGACTTTAGCTGTTTGTAAACCCAGATAATTTAGTTATGTTGCAGTTGGAGACTTACGGACGTCGTGCACTTATTTTGTTTTATAGAAAACTGGTTAGCGCAAATACTTTTAACAATTTACACTTTTAATAGTAGTTACACATCACAGTTTACAGTATACCGCTAAAGACTACAAAATGTTTATTTTTTTCTCATAGTCTCAATGTCCTAGTATCATTGACGTTCATAATTCTTAATAATGGTACATATCAGGGATATTAGAGTAAAAGAATATCGTAAATAATATATTTAAGAGCGTTTCGAACCTTATTTATATGCAAATAAAGAATATTGTATGAAAATGCTTAATAATTTAATAATAATTTAGTACATATATACACAGCTTTGATTATATTAATTTCTAAGCGATGTATAATTCTGAACATACAATACTAATGAGATATGATGAGTATCTAATATCATCATTAGCGAGCAAATTATCATTGAATTATTAAGTCCGTTCTGAGATGATACTAGCGCGCATGTGTCTTGCCCCGCAAATACAATTGATACATTAAATGCATTAGACACATTACGTTTATTGTTATTAGTTTTGCAGCTTAGTAGTTAAAAAAAATATCCAAACCGGCATAACATTTTAATCACAAGTTATTCCAAAATCACTTTGAATTTTTACAAACACCAAAGTACATACATTATAATTATGCACATTATTTACGAGTTAAGGACAGCATATCTCCCGTATCACTGTAATTATTGCGGACATTTTTTATCAGTTGCTTTCAGTTTCAATAGGAAATAATATGATCGCAGGTGAAAGTAATTATTATTACACTTCATAATGAGTTCGCCACATTATGGGTGTGGAAATGTGTATTATGTTCATTTTATTATATTATACAAAAATATGCTTTACAGGATCCTTATTTTGCATTGATCTTATTTATTCAAACATTATTTACTTCAATAAAATATATTGAAATCGGAATTACATAAAAATTTTAAAGCAATTAATTTTAGAATTTTTTTTGAGGTCATTAGTAACTAAACTCAATCGGAACTGCGTCCATCAATTACATATTGTTAACATTAGGTCGCAATATTATTAGTATGACATTATTTTCAAATATTATTTATTTAACATTTATTCTAAATGTTATTTTTAAAAGCATTTCAAATTTTTTGATTATCCAAAAAGAGACTCGGCCACCGCGGC
>DWQL01001545.1:0-11222 GCA_018231265.1 Noctuana haematospila
TTCAAAAATCAGCCTATCAAGCTGACACTTTTTCGTCAGGACTGACACGATACAAACAATTGAGTTTTGAAACATTTTAATAATACTGTTTTATAATTTGTTTTAATTTTGAAGACGAAAGCTATTGTCTAACTAAATTGCTCTCCTTTTTATAGACATAATATAGGTATATTGTTAGAGTCACTCTTGGCAAAAATTGATTAACGACATTTAAAACTAAAATTTTATTATGACTAGCTTATGTTTCAAGACTTTGTCCGCATGAATTGCGACATTTAATATAATGAAAGGGTAGGGACGTCACACAATTCAAATTCACAAAATTTTTATTTTATACCGTACATCCTCGCGAAGCCAGTCTGACTGTAACTGATCGTGGTGTATGTGGTTACTCTTCTGTCACTTTTAATACTAACCATGGAAAATATTTGAAACTAAATTGTAAAGAATCGTTTGGCTCCAAGTAGAACATGTTACAACAATTACGTACTCGTGTAACACTTTCGATAAAGCTCAAAAGTTTAAAACGGAGACCGATATCAGCTCGCAGCAACGCGGTTGCATCTCGCGATTTCATTAAACTTGCCCTAACTTTATCTTTCTTGCTCCGCGCTGTTCTCCACCCACCGCCATCGCCACTCTTACCAACAGTCTTATACAGAACACTTCGACATTTACTACAAGTTACATTTTCAAATTAATTCTAATTCTTTCTCGTGACTTATTTTAACTATACGAGTACTTCAGTATTCGTAAATTGCGTACTTCTGACCTTGTAACAATAATTATTGCCTGTTTTTATCGTCATCAAATAACAAATGATAAAATTAGTATTTAATAGACCGACACATTCAATTGAAAATGTTTATATTATTAGAACGATTTTTGAATTAGCAACATGCAGGATATCAAGATCATAGTTTTACGGAAGAAATGACAGTGTTTCAATATCATAATAGTACGTAGTTTCAACTTATATAGATCGCCCACCGCGCCGCTCTCGTGACCCGCCTTTAAACAAGCCTTGTGTCAGATTCTTGTGTTTCACTTGAGGAATTGTGTATGCTGGATTTATTTCAGGTGACCATCTCAGTCCTCATGAGTAGAAACGCCTCCACGTATGACCTCAGGCAGAACTTGGTTGGAGGGGGGAACCATGTAACGGCAGGTGGCCTGCATCCTCACTAACGATTAATAAAAGTTAAAAAAGTTAAAAATAAATCGAACTTATCAACCAGATTACTATAATACGATCTCATGATGGATCGAAACTTAACCTATTAACACCGGCGCGGCGAACAAAAGCGGAGAAGCGCAATCAACTGGCGCTACCTGACGGCCAGCCCCATTACCCGAACTAAAAGCCTATTTACCTTCGATGAGGTGATCGGGACAGACACTTCGCGATAACTTAATCTAGCAGCCAAGAAAAGTCGTTTGTTTAAAGGGTTAAGTTTAGTCATGGTTCGTTTGGAAAAGGGGGTAGAAGGCTGCTGTGAATGACCGACCTCAATTTAATAAACTTTGTTAGGTTGCCAAAATCAAATATTTCGTAATTAAAAGTCTCACAACTTACATTTAATTGGAGCGGAAACCTAAAATGTGTGAAAAATTACTCAAAGGTCACTGAGAAAGAGTCAGTGGACTTTTTTTTTTTCATCAATTAATTTTGGCATACAAATTATGCTTCAATTAAAGTTGATTCTTCATGCTTACTAAAAACATTATAAATTTCTTGCGGGCAATAAAATTTTCATAATAAATACGAGGGACAAGCTTGTAATTTATAAATCTTGCCCGTAACACAACTTATACCTAAAGACTCAACTCTAAGAAATGATCGCTCTTAAGTAATTTCTTAATATGAATACTACAATTAATTTTTGGTAGTGTTTATTATTCTGACCGCTTACAAACGTTGCAAATTATATAGTTTTAAATAAATATCTATCTCAAACCAATTAGCTGCAGAAGGCGACACAACGTGATCATTTTGCCCTATCTCGGCGACGACAACCGCATTAACGGAACTTCAAGCCCATTTACCTGCCTCGAGTCGATCGAGCTTGACAGCCAGATAGCTCAATCTGCCGGTAAGGAAAATGAGCTCTGTTCTACCCGCAAAATATAGTGAAATTCTTACAATGGAACACCAGTTTTTTTTAGGAAACAGTTTATATACTCGTAAAGATACTCGTAGTTTGCAGATACTAAAGTAACGTGCAGATACTACAATAAGTCGATCGGTCCGTCGCTTAATAAATTGTACAATATTGTACCATTTACTTTGTTCGCTTGTGAGCTTCGCCATTATAAACTGGGTATTGTTTTCAATTTGTCTATTCAATAAATACAAAAAAAATTCAACGAAGAGTAATAAGTTTTTTTAAAGTAACATCTTAAATTTTTATCTGCCACATTTTTTGTACTATGTACATATACAGAAAAGAAAATACACACATACATAGAAATACACTATACGGATCTATATCAAAATACTCAGTGCGGTATAGTTAAAATATTTAAAGTTACAATTAATGAGACGTTGCGTAATTGAGTCTCGTCCTCTAACAAAAAGATGTTCAATACGAATGTGCGAATAAAACGGATCGTAATGTTTTATTATGTAAGTTAAAACTGTATCTGCAGCTCGAATCTCAGACGAATGCGAACAATTTAGTTTGGGAAGATATCAATTGCTCGCTACGAGTATCTGAGGCGGGCGCACAAATCGCACCACGTTTGATTTGTTTCAGCCATTGGCTTGATGGTGTCGATAGTGGCTTTCAGGGGAGCAATGTTCTCCAATACTGCACTTCCGATTGTGTTACGCTCTGAATGATGATATAACGATTTATCAAATTGGTTCCACGTTATCCAAATACATCCCACATAACATAATAATATTATACAACAGAATACGCGGAATATATTTTTGAAAGAATTATTCTAATTTATATTATGTATATCGCAATGCCTCCCTGTTTGTTCTTGTAAAACCATATACATATTTAAAAAAAAGGCAAATCGGTACTTCTAGCTAAATAGTAGATACTTTATACAAAAAGGTATTTGAATTACATCTTATGCGAATACAACAGTTATAACTCAATTTTGAGCGTACGTCTTACTCTTAATAATTAAATAGATGTCGACTTCTTTCGTGTTGCTCGATTTGTATCGTTCTGCTTATATATTGAATATGCAGGCTTTAAACAATTCAGAGAGGTCACTGTATAAAACATAAGCAGCTGAAAGTGAAGCGTACACGAGTTATGTAGTGTAGTGGGTAACAGGTCCCCGCGGGTCTGAAGACAAGCTGGCTGATGAATTATGGATGCCCCAATTCACTCGCTTGTTCCTTTCATGTCTGCATTCTGAGTAAAGTATATTTGACATTAATTTGACACGATGCCTGTTGAAATTCTACTAAATGCAAACTTCTTTAATCTTATTTTGATTGTTTTGTTGAGATAAATTAAAGTCTCTTGAGATGTGACGTAATACATATAATATTTAAACTATCTAAGGTTTTCTCTCTACACTATACATATTATTTACTCGCGTGAATGTTCATTTTATCAATAAATAACGTAACAAAATATAAGCAAACTTCGTGTCGCTAAATGCAAACAGTGCAACCTCAGCTGTTCCTCTAGAATCTACTTTATCTAGTTAACAAATACGAGTATGAAGAAACAGAAAATATTTAAGTGTGCAAAACAGCTGAAATCTCCACTGACAAATAAAACAGATATTTTATATGGTAAGCGTTGTTTGGGAGTTTTGTGTCGTTTACAGAGAGACTCTGCCTCGGTATTGGTTTAGGAACTTCATTTGCCAATTCAACATAGCAAATTGTAGTTTGATTAATTATGGAGGCTGTATCTTAAACCTAAAACAATTTGGCATTTTATGGCTTTCTATTGTGAAATTCCGAGATAAATCCTTAGTTTTAAGGGAAACGAGGCATTCTTACGTATTTAAGGATTCGCTACATTTTGGAAACGAATCAATCGCTCGCAATCTGATGTAGCGTCACGAGTTCGCTGCGCGCGCTGACAAATCGTGTCCCATTCACTTCTGTCCTGCTGTCTGTCTTTAGCCGCAGGTTTGATAGCAGCTCTTCGAGTAATAAGTTTCGCTTTCATTGAGTCTTCTATTTGAGTTAACAATGACTGGCCTGCAACTGACCCCTCTCAGGTCTACACTCCAGTAATGCAGTGTGTGTTACATCCATTACATTATGACAAACTGCTATAAATTTGCAACATTTCTAATTCAATATCTTAAAAATTATGCTCCTATGTTCCTTTTCATCTTAAGATAATTAAGTTAGGGATACTTTAAATAGTCAAATATATCTCGTACTTATTTTTAGAGCAGGAAATAATATGTACCTCTTCGTGGAGACAAAGGAAATTTGCCTTATTGACAGATTGATGTGGGGTTGGACGTGCCGCCGTCGCCGTCGCTTTGCAGGTAAATGGCGATGTTCGGATAATCCGCAGCTGATGTGCGGTTAGTTAATCACATTACGTCACTCTTGTGAGTCGGAGAGATTGGGAGAGCCTTTGCACTTAGCCTTGCTATTACTAGTATTATTATCACTACTTAAGTTCATAAAGTCTTAATTCAAATAAGTTATTGAAATGTTTTTTTTTTTAATTTATATATCCAAACAGAAATATTATTTAGGGAGTAAGTAAATTCATATAAAACTATGCATTTTCGTGTGTGTAATTTTTGTTGGTTATCCACTTAATCGGCTTAGACTCCTAATGGTCCAACACATCTAATCTGACACATGACAGGGCGGAATGGAACCTCGCTTTACTTTGTACAGAGAATAGTAGTGGGAAAATCCTTGTTGTACCACGTTTCCAACATCCACTTGTTTACGATATTTATCGAGCAATTATTCTATTTGTTGAGGTTGTGAGCGACGCTGAAGCACGTACAGGCTATAATTTACGGGATCCCATACTTATAAAAGAACACTCGAGAACAATAACTTATTCCTAACGTCTACATTATTTTGTTACTAAATTCATTTACGTCGCTTTCATTTCAAAAATTACCTACTAATGATTAGTTGTTGAAACGGTAATCATGCTGAGATGTTATGCGTCTGAAAGTATCCTCACAATTATATGTCATTTTAAAGTACGAGTATATCCAAACATATTATTTACAACCGAACTTTTCATGCATTATTATTCTTTTCATTAAGATTTTATTTTCGAAAAATATTGAAACTACTCGCACGAGTTAGTCAGTATGACGAGGAAAACAATATAACCACATGGAGTTTTATATTTGGCGGACGTGCCCTTAAGTGAAAATCGCCAATAAAGTATTATCTGCAACAGAATATTAATGGTGCTTCCAGAACCGAACGTGTGCTCAGCGTAAATCGGAACAAGAAGAAAACTTTTGCCATCTTTGAATAAATAATGGCGGAGATACAGTTTCGAGTGCTGCCACCACGGTTAGAATTACACTGTTCTGATGAAACTCACCTATTCTCATACATTCTAAAACAAATTTATTTCACAATGTTGCAAATGCAAGGTTAAACAAAAATAATGATATTTATGATGACTCCCTGTATAAGAGGCTCACTTAAGAAACGTCAATTTCATCGAAAGCGCAGATTAACGAAGCTGTCAACTTCAGCCGTGACATGCGGCCATCACTAACTGGATCAACGACTTCCAGAGATATTTTATATTTTTTTATCGTATAAACATTTACAGAATTTAATATTTTGCATACTTTGTTATTGACTATTGTAAAAATAAAGAACACACCCTCCAAGATGTTTACTATGAGCAGGTTTAGATGCCGACGTCTGTCCTATTTGAGCTTGATCGTGGTGAACGTGTCCACGTGGCCCGTAACAATATAGTCTACAGTCATTGCAGTGAACATGTAACATCAGGTGGCCTGTATGCTGGTTTCTTACTCGCAAATGTTAAAAAAAACAACAAGTGCCACTTCTAATTTATCGTAATTCTGCAAGCAGCAACAACGGAGCATGCACAAAACGCTAAAGGTTATAAATTGTTGTCACTTTGCATCTGGAGCTCTTCTCACTCCCCGTTTCGGGCGAAACCTTATCTGAGATGAAACCTGTGACGTTGCTCTCAGCTGCCTGCTCAGCTCGTGTTTGCGGAATATACCATTCCGTATACATACGATTGCTTGACTTCAGTTGATTCAACAAATTATTTATTTTAATAAGTAATTATAATTATTATACAAACACAAAAATGGGTGCGGGTATGCCGTGCAGTTGAATGTTACATTTGGTACATATTACTTTTATTACTATATTCACGGCCCGCCCAGGCTTCGCACGGATGCAATTCAATGTAGAGTCGTTTGTGTTTTGCAACGCCTTTTTGTCGCATTTATAGTAAGGACATATATATGAATAGGACGTAGACAGTACGAATATCCAATAGCTATTAATTAATAAGCGGTTGTTTTATTCAAATATATGTAAATATGTTCAGTATTGTTTATGTCACGTCGGCAGTAACGAGGGGCCGCGTGCTACGTGACAGTGTGTGGTCGTAGAGCTCTACGAGCTACGAAGTACCATCGTAGAACTTTGCGTAGCAATATCTATGAAGAGTATGAAGATGTGTAGACGAGCCACAATGCCGTCAATAAAAGTTGATGTGATAGTATATTATTATTTCAGGGAATGAGCCAACAAAGACAAGAGTATATCGAGTGCAGAGGCCCATTTATTAAAATTCCTTAAAGATAAACATAAATAGTATTATAAATCTGTTTAACTAGACTAAGTAAGTTCAAACAGACGCATTTTACTTACGGCTACATCCTCACTAAAGTTCTCCTTAATCGTTTAAAAGCTGTTACCCGGACTCTACTTTTATGATGGCAACGATAGATGTACCTATCGTATCTACTACCTACTCATGGATATTGGATTGGGAATGGTTATAGCCGTGACACTTCCGAACGAGGCTCACTAAACTAGCGATATAACAGATTACTGCTTTATACCTAGGCTGTAGATAGTTACGTAAATAGATCTGTAATATTAAAAAACGTGAGGGTCAATGAAATCTCGATCGGTAATTGTCACATCGCAAAATTACATTTCGGTAAAAATGTTTGTGTGTAACTCGGTTACATATTGTTATTATGATTATCATTTGTTACCTAATTTAAATCATTATGGTAACTCAAATAAAACAGAAGTATTGTCTATAATGACGACATTGTCTATGGAACAATAATAAAATTTAATATAAAAATTCAGTGTTAGATGTAGATGTGAGTGGGTGGCAATGACAACATTTCTTTTACTAACTAAGCTTTATACTATTAGTTATTTAGTTGGCTGAATCATATTGTGCGTCTGTGGACAGAGAAGTCCGAGCTATTGACGAACGCCCGGGCATACAATAAAGCTTATGTGGGATATATTTCTGTCAATATAGTCCGAAGATAAATTTAATAAAGGGCTTTTTTCTTTTAGAACTCGGCTCAAAGGGATTTTGTCAGAAATGAAGTCAGCATTTTTTTGTTACAGGATAAATAGAAAAGATATACGTCGAAGTGGGATAAATTAAAGTTCTCTTGTGTCAAGTTCTTCTGTTTCGGTTGGGAGGTGCTGGAGGTGCTCCTCTCTTTCAGGTCGGTTGTAAGTCTCAAAGGGTTAACTCTGATCACTTAACATTACAATAGTTGAATTTAAATAAGTTTCATCCATATTAAAATGGTTTCGAGTCATAAATTCCAACCCGGAGTTTATTTTAATATGGTTTTTGACAAGGAATATTGATTTCCCACAATTTCAATTGGGCGGAGCCGTAAAAATAGTAAATGGACGTGGGTACAGACAACACCTAATAGCATACACCAGTGGCCAGGGAGCCCTCTATGAATATTCATGCGGCGACTAATCCGCACACACGCGCGCCCTACGCTCGAGGCCGACGTTAATTTGGATCAAGCCGCGGACAATAAATGCCTGATAGGATATTTTGATTGAATAACAACTGAAAAATTCAATCCAATTATGCTAAGCCTATTTTTTGGTTCAGAGCATTTAATTGGCAGGATGTTGGTAACTTACCGGTACAAGTCTAGGTAACCGGAGCCAAAAAGGTCTATAATCTATCTATATCATCACCGCTCAACAACTATTTAACTACTGGTAACCACTAAGAAACACTTGACTACTCAAGTAGTATAAAGTATTATTACTTATAACATTGTTTTAACCGTAACCATTAAAAGATGTTGAAAAGTGACTCACTTTTTACTACCTTAAAACAAGAAGGAAAGAAATAAACTATAAACTTTTGTGGACAAGCAATAATAGAAGTAAAAGCAGTTTTCTTCTTAAATCTATTTTCAATAATAGTGGACTATCGGGTTACAGTACGCTGTTTCGCGAGAGAGGGCGTCGCGCGTCGCGCGTCGTGGCGTCGGTACGCGGACGGGAAAAGTAATTTCCGGCGTCGTCCGACGCGGGAATGTGACAAGTGCCACCATGAAAGTACGACATGGATACAGCCAAACATCTGAAACATCATTATTGAAGTCTTAAAACTGTTTTAAAAATGTTACACATTTAGACTTAACATATAGAGAGAATACAAAGAATAGATTCTTTAATACTTTTCTAATAATACGAGTAGGCGCCAATTTTTGATGCCCCTGCGCTTACTGCTCTCCTGCGTTCGTCTTGATCGCTTTGATTTCTTAATTTAAAGACGATAGGGCTTCTTTGCTTACGCTCCATTCTCTCTGTATGTGGTGAGTGACAAAATTCTAGAAGGGGCCAATCATTATGATCCTCAACCAACAACTCACAGTACCCGTACATTGCTAGCGTGGTTAGCTTTCACCTACATTCTCAACCGTTATCACAACACCCTATGTTTCTCTCTCGCAGATCGCACGTCGCTGTTTTGTATACGGAAATATGAATACAAATTATAATCTGGAATAAAATTAGGCAATAGTATCCCTCGTTAGAGGCCTTATACCGTTATCCATCACGCTGCCCTTTTTCGGATTACAGGGATTACGGACGCCTTACGTACGTAAGTCTTTTGTCGGTGAATTTCTTTTATACTGTTCTCCTTACATTATAATAATTTAATATACACTAAACATTATACGAATATTTATGAGCTACAGAAAAACAAAATTTTGCTAATTGCAATGTGACAATCGAAATGTTAGCAATGATATTCTTTTTTATATCCAAGTGCGTAGTCGGATTAAGAACCCACATGCTGGAATAAGTGTCCCAAGAGCTGGCTGACCGAATAAAAGAAAAGTTTTAATGAAGTTAAACGAAACGAAAGCGGCAAGCCACTCGTGCCCGAAGGTCGGAGTTTCTCAAAAGGGGGCGCGCGAACATGTAAATAGTTCAAGAGACCATAGTTCCAGAGTAGACGTTGGTAATACGTATAATATAATTGAAATTATCCAGAATAAATGTGATATCTTTGATAATTAAATATCTGTCCCTGGAATAATACGAGTATAAGACTTTATCAAAACAAAGAAAACTTACATGTACACCTATATTTTTTTTACCTAAAATTTTGTTTTGTGTTAAAGTAGTTCAAAAGTAGGTAATTCAGAAAAATAGTTAGATTATCGACTTTAGTTTGAGAAATCTTGCCGTAGGTACCTACTTCCAGCTTGCACGAGTGGTACGGTCAGAAGTTCAACTCTGTATGAAGTAACTGCAGGTGGTTTTAATGTAACAACAGCATTCAATAGCCGCCAGCTGCTCGCGTAGGTTCAACCTGGTATTAAAGAGAAAGAAAAAGGAAAGAAAATTATATTGGCAAACATTAACCAACATCACAAAAGAGCTCAGTTAGCCAAAGACTTTGAGTAACTAATATTTACGTAGTTTTAATCCGTAATATGCTTTTCGCTAAGCGTATAGTATCTACACTATAATTATTATCATTAAATATTTATTATCTTTTTCTGCACGCTTCTATCGCACTTGGGTGTGACGTAGAGCCATTTACAAAGAAATGTACAGCACACATTGAAGACAGCAGAACTACTGCCAACAGTTATTTATCATCGCTACATACTTCGCAAAGTTTATTTTGAAGAGGATTTGTTACCGCACAAGCCTACGTCTAATGATTCGTAACAAAACTTCAAAGTTTAGTGAAAATAACATACCAAAGTATGGTGATTTATCATTTTAGTTTTATGCATCTAATTCTAAAGGCTTCCATAGTTTGCGTGCACATGATTTAGTAATCTACTTAGATGAAGAAAAAAAAGAAAAATTTCTTTATTATTATAAAGTCCTGAAACAATAAAAGTTTTAATAATTACTTTAATCGCATTGCGTCTTTCACAAATTCAATTAACAGGGAGAAAGTGAAACGGATAATCCCGACTGTAGCCGACTTGAAACTTAACAGCAATTGGATTAAAAATTAAATATCCACGATGAACTTTCAACCGGAAGACAAAGTTCGCCGTGTTCTAGCCGTTGGACTTCCCCATTGGCGTTTAATTTCCTTTCCAAAACCAGATTGTACTCCGCTAATATTGTGGTTAAGTTTTGTGTCAAACCAACGCCAATTTATAACCATTATTGACCCTTATTGTTCCGTTGTTGGTTTCCTCGATTTGAAAATAGTTTGGGCTATAGTTTATCATCCTGGTTGGTGGTTGCTTAACAATAAATGAATTAGGAGAGGGGATTGAAAGCAGTGATTGCTTAGTAATACATGAGTTTATAAATATAAATGCTTGTGATGCTATAAAATGCGATAGAACCGCAGGAAAGACTTGGTTATAGTAAAAATTAGTTACTTAAAAATTCATGGAAACGCGGTTAACTGCGGGAAGGAACGTAAACGTACTTTCAAGAAAGATTCGCCGGAAACCTCGCTACATTAGAAATAAGCCTGATGCCAGAGATTTTATCCCGATGACATTTTTTAAAATGTTTTCCAAATTATGTGGTGGAATAAATAATTTCTATTTTATTACAAGGAAATAGGAATAAGACATAGATTATACCTACATATATACGAGACCAATATGGTACAAGTTCGAACCAACCCTTTGTGTTCTAACAATTACAGAAATACGAGAAGCTTGACAGATAATTGAGTGCATAAATAAACATATATTTTGTCTTCCAGTGTGAAATAACGGTAACATTATGATACGACCAC
>DWQL01001546.1:0-11221 GCA_018231265.1 Noctuana haematospila
ATGTGGCGCCGGGGGAGGGTGAGTTGGCGCGAGCGATCCCTGGGAAGCCCCGCTTAGTACCGTTTGACCATGCCTAAAAGACGTAAGTCGCGCCAATGTCCTAGTACCATCGCTGTCGAAATTAGGCCTCTCGTACTGATGTTTTGATCTATGTCTTTGCGGCTGCATTGCTTGCAACTCATCATAACCGCCATCTCTGCCGTAATTGTCATCATCCGATTCGTCCTCACCAAAAGCTCGATATGTCGTCTCCGTTTCAGAGTTTTTTCTCGATCTTATTCCATAGGTTCTATCGATAAGTGATTGTGTAACATCTGGTTTCACGTTTTTATCATTTTTACGTTCTTCTAAACTCTGATTGTATCTGATTTGTGCTTTTTGAGTCTTGTCTAATGATGGTAAATCATAAAACTTCAGAACATTAGGGTGGCCTTGGAAATATTTTTCACTATATACATTTCGATTATAATAGCCACCGTTACTAGCTGGATAAAGTTCTTCATCGGGAGCGTATCGGTTATCGAAGTTATCGACACTTTTGCCTCCTGGAGGAAACCAGCCCTGTTAAAAAGTATTTTCAAAGTTGAGATATAATCCGTCTCTATTGTTTCTTTAAACTCTGAACTAGATATAGATAAGCTTGCATTTTTAACATTGTAAATACATACCTACTGTAATAATAAAAGCTACGACTTGCAATTGCATTTGAATGAAAACTAAAAGAGCAATAAAATACCGCATGAAAAGTTCAGAATAATATGAATGAAAAATACTCACCAGTGAGCTGACGCATTGTCTGGTGTTAGCGACAAGAGTGACCGAAGCATACGCCGCGGGTGAGGTTGCGGTTTTACTTGTGTTCCATTCGTTGCCAGTAACTCGTGAAGATGTCACTTCCGCGTATTCTGGTAGCGGTTGAGCCACTTTGTCGTACTCCGAATTTGTTTTTTCTTTGCTCTGGTTTGTCTGGCTGCCAGACATACATAGACCAGGCGTATTTTCCATCCACAACAAAGATTCAGTTTTTGTCACTGTATTTTTATTGTAACAGCTACTAAGTGGATGCGATAGTGATACCGCCGCTTTAATATTCATTTGAGTGACTAAACTCGTTCCATTTGAATCTGAAAAATAAATAATCCATATTAAAGTAGCATAAACAATTATTGAAGGGTTAGTAAATTATAATACGAAGAATAAATATACACAATTTTTCTTCAACATGAAACAAAGTGAACGAAATTGGCTTAAAGGTAACTGGGTGACTCAACAAACGGATCGCCTGAAGACAGCAAAATGGAAAACATTTACATTTACGGGGTCTTTATTTCTCGGATTTGTATCATTCCTTTGTACCCAGGACGTGAATGTAAAGTGAAAGAGATCCACTGCGCTCGTGAGAGGGCTCGTGCTACCTTTCAACTCGAAAGTAATCTAGCACCCCTCCCGTCGTCGCACGGCAAAGCCTCCATCAAACAAACGCTCGGCACCACCCTACGACACCCGTGGAATGTTTTAATTTTGAAATTCTGATGCTGATTCCAAAAAAATGTAAGCATTTAGAGATAAGCCGAATGTTTGTTGTTTTAGAATAACGTTTGAATGTTATATGCACAGTTTAAGATAAACCTTTGTTGGCCCGGTTGGTAGCGAGGAAATGATTATTACAATATCTCCACTTTACTTACCGTAAATGTTTGGCAATGCTGACTTTTTGGCAAATATGTTATGTTTTCGTATGTAAATTATGCCACCAATCATAATAATCTTGAACAATACAATAGCTCCAATCAGAAAATAAAACCACGTTTCCATTACGAAATCACCAGCGACTATAGACACCTCGCTATTATTAGGATACCTACAATCATATAATAAAAGTCAAATATAATGTTTTCTATAATAATATCAAAAGAAAAAAAAAACTATAAATAGCTTTGTTTAAATAAATATTATAGCAAATCATACCTCGATAAAGGATCCAAGCCAACTGAACGAGAATCAATATTCAAGTACACTTTTTGGCTGAATGGACCCAGACCGACTATATTTTCGGCCGCAATTTGAACGGAGTAACTAACTCCCGAAGTTAAATTAGTCATAATTAAACTGGTAGCTTGTTGGACTGTAGTATTTATTGCTATCATAGATTTATTTGCTGGTATATCTAACCAATTTAGTACTACGTTATAACCAGTTAGAATTCCATTTTGTAAGTGAGGCTCTGGTGGAGACCATTTTAAATGTACTGTTGTTGTATTCACAATAAACATTTCTATATTCGTTGGAGGTCCATCGGGCACTGTAAAAAATATTGAAAGTTAAGTTATATTATTCTAAATTTTTAACAGTACATAAATACAAGTATTTTTTAATATATTAGACAGTATCATACCATCATCTAAGGTTTGTGCTATTCTGGAATTTGAGGGTTTCCCTTCAAACTTTTTATAAAAAGGCACAAGGAAAAACTCGTATCTCGTATATTTTCTCAAAGACGTTATTTCATAACCGGAGACATCGTTGGAATGCAAAATAGTTTTCATCTCATACTCGCTCGTTGTATTATCGAGGGGTCTATAATATATAAAGAGTCCTTCCAGGTAAAAGAAATTTAAGATTTCCCACATCAATTTTATTGTCTTTGAGTCAATCGGTGTTGCTTCTATTAAATCTACTATGTTATCAGTCATAATATTATTTCTGTATTCCGTATTATTAGAAAACGTTCCTGACTCCCAATATGAAGTTCCGTCTTCACCAACAGTTATTGAATCTGAAACCGGACTTGAAGCGGATAATCCGTGAGAATTTTCCGCTCTCACTATAAACATATATGTGATGCCAGGTACAAGAGATTTTACAATATATTGTGATTGGTGGACTCTTTTCGCAACAACAACCCAACCACGAGAATTCCTTGGTGTATTGTTACCAGAGAGCGATTCTCTCGAAAACATTTCAACTTGATACCCTAAAATTGACGAGGATCCAATTTTGTTATTTTGATTCCAAGTAATTGTTACACTAGAGTCCGTAATATTATAAACCAGTGGTTTTGTAGGTGGTCCAGGTAGTGCGGATATATCTGCAGCTCTAAAGAAATGTATATTCGGATTTGTTGGACTATCCACTTGCAACAATCCACTCCATACATATTTTCCATGTTGCGATGAAGCAACGCACGTGTATGTTCCAGTGTCACTTTTGTCCAAATCTTTCAAAATAAGTGTTCCGTCACTAGAAACATTTCTTTTATAATTTTGTATTAATGCTTCCCCTTCAAAATACCAAGCAAGGATTGGTTCAGGTGTGCCGATAGCCGTGCAGGGGAAAACTGCCATCGATTTTATAGGTAACGTTTGGTTAGAGGGACCGTTTGTTATGATTGGCGGCGGGCGGTCATCGTCTGACGTCACGCTTAGTTTTCCTCTAACAAATGAGCTTCCAGCAAAATTCACCGCCGAACAAACTATCGTGTTACCGCTGTCATTTTTATTCGTACCATTGATCGTCAAAACCGTGACCCCATCTAATACTGTAGAAGCGTGGTATTTGCCTTTTGAAGTACCCGGAAATATTATTGTTCTATTACCCTCCCAGCTCCAAAACATGGTTGGTTCTGGTTTCCCGGAAGCTGTACATGTAAATATTGCAGAGGCTCCTTTTTCTGCTATGATAGAGGTTGGTCGTAAAGTTATTGAAGGCGGATCTAAAAATAAATTTATGATTTATAGAGGTTAAAACAAATTAAGTTGGCATAAGAATTTGTAGCATGTAACCACAAAAGAATATCTCAAAGTAATCAAACAAAACAATAACGTGTATAGACGTTTAAAATAATTTTCAATTTTAAGAAGAGTAAATCACGCAACTCTACTTTAACTTTTGCTTAAATTATTGATTTATTAAAGATAATATCTCACCATAAACTGTCAGATAGCCACTTGCACTTACTGCACCAACTGCGTTATCAGCTTCACAAGTATATTCCCCTTCGTCTGATAAGGCAACATTATCTAGTCTGAGGCTTCTATCGTCTAAGACCTTGACTCTTCCTAGTGGCATGTTACCACCACCAGCTGTTCTTCGCCATAGTACATCTGGTAGAGGATCTCCTCCAACCCGACATTGGAATGTAACACTGCCTCCAGTGTGGGCCACTACATCTTCCGGTCCCGCGATCAAATATGGTTTAACTGCGTAATAACAATAAAAATGAGAAAAGATTGTTGTACTAAAATACTTCTATATTTGTTCAGCAATAAAGTCATATACTCACTGTGTATTCTCAATGTAGCTACGGTAGATTCCCTGGTACCAGCTGCATTCCGCGCTATGCATTGGTATCTGCCGGCGTCAGTTTGCCTCGCGTCTTGAATTACAAGACTTCCACCATCAACTAAATGCATTCTGAAGCAATATTGCATTATATATTTATAGGCACTTGAAATAATCTCAAACGATTGACGAAAAATAATATTGAATGAATTTCATTTCTCTGAACAAAGCACAATGTTACAAAGTCATTCAAATATGGGGCGGAATAATTCAATAGGAAATTAACATTTAATAAGGGGTCCGGTGAGGCAGAACTATTCAGATTTTTACTTGATTGCTTGTCGTGCACTTCAGATATTCCCCTTCTCTTATAACTTTGATGTACCCTCCCCGTGACTGTTAATTATTTTTATGCATCAACATACACACTCCTACTCGTATATGATATTACTTATAGCTTCGTTCATAATTCTAACAATACATTTGAAAGTAATCAAGTAATTGTTGTCAAAATGTTGCAGTGAGTGGATCCTAAGCAAGTAGGTATAAGCCAACAAAAAGCAAATAAGAAACAGAAAAACAACATGAAGAGTTAAAATTGAATGCAATACAGTTATAATATAATATAATTATAATGAAAGCCAAATCAGGATCTAAAGTGATCAGAATAGTTAAAGTTTAAAATTGCGCAATTATAAAATTTTCGAGATGCACGAGTGATTTAACGTCGAGTGACTGTTCTGCTGTGAATTCACAAGACTATCTCTTTCCAACATCCCATTTAACTCTAAAGAGCTCTTATCAACTACCCCGATTTTACTTCAAGTGCGCTCTATCAAACTGTCTACCTAGGTGGCGACTTTCATTCAATGTTTCAGCTCCACATTTAATATTTTAGCTGCTGGATTTAGTACATTTCCGCACCCATTTCGCAAATGGGATGGTATTATTCGAGTGAACGTTGTAGTTTATTGCCATCCGGCTTTGAGATGCGTTCGGTACAGATGATGTAAATGAAACATATTAGATTTACAAACCTGGAATCACCGTCAAAATGTAAAATCTGGCCATTTTTCTTCCAATACACTGAGGGCTCTGGAGAACCTCTTGGTGGAGAGCACTCCAATATCACAGTCTCGCCTTGAGCTGTCTGAGTGGTCACCGGCTCTAGTCGGAATTCTTCACGCAGCACTACAGAAAAATTATGATAATGTAGGCAAAGTTCATATTCATTAATGCGATCGCAGATCTTTTGAAGGAGTCTTCAACGAACATGCATGGACAGTACCTATTACATTCCTAATCGATATCTTGCATAGTTGTGTTTAGTCTTAATTATAATGGAACTTTTGTTTAATTAAGTTTCGAGATGATTTCCGTTTGACAACGTTGAATGCACATATTATACGTAAATTTTATACCTATTTGTTTGGATTTATTATAAAAAAAACCTTTGGGAATATCAATGCTAACTTTCAAGAAGATTTTAAACTTACCAGCGACATGAAGTGTAGAGTTTCTACTTCTAGCTGTCCCGTAAGTATTGGTGGCCTCACACCAATACACACCAGCGTCTGAATGAGCTCTCCCATGTGTCGCTCTGAGGAAGAACAACCCACCAGCAGGCAAAAGACTTCTGTGGGTATCGGATACAACCAATACGCCTGCTTTGTACCAGCGTATGGTAGGGCTTGGGGATCCGCCAGCACGACAGTTCAGTGTGGCTGGCTGATGTCTCGCCACAGTAACGTCCAAAGGTTGCTCTATGATGTACGGTGCTTCCCCACTACTCATATAGTCTTCACTCAGCCCGCCATTTACAGGACCTGACCGGAAAAAACTATAATTAAGATTTATGTCATCAAATCACATATTTTCTGAATTTAGAAACTAAAAACAAAAAAAAATCCTATTATTTTCAATCTATGCCCCAGTAAACTAGCTAAGTTTGACAACAATAGTTTTAATAACATACACGATCCCAGGTAGAAGTGACTGGCTCAGATGCCCTTTATGTCGGTTCTTAAGACTAAGTCCTTTTGTTTGAGCTAAGTACCATACTTGAACGCGATGTATAGTTTGTCGGTAACGCCCTTTGCTATTTCTCATACACAAGCCTTTAATTTTGATTAAGTCCAACAATAGCCCTTTTTGATTCACGGTAAATTTTAATAATAGATGGAGTATGTCATTTACAGCTACTCCTAAGCAGCGCACAATAATAATGAGCCATAAACATAGGCTTTCTAAGCGCGAGTCCCCCAAGGATGCTGTTGGGACCCTCACTATTTTACTGTGTATAGGTACAGCGAACGTGCAGATGTTAGTTTTTGACACTCGAATTGATGTATGTATATCCATTGTTGTCGCCGTAAGCTATTATTATAGCAAAGCAAAAATCGAATGCGAAAAAAACTATGCCTTTATTGTTGAATTTTACCCAAAAATGAACCGTTCTTAATGATCTGCGACTCGATTTTGGGACGATGTAGTGTTGTCGAATGAAATCAATAGAGATTACTCTTTTGTGCAAAATAATTGTGTTTATTTATTCACGTGTCCCAACATTGTGAATGCGGTGCGGTACTAAGGCTAATCTATAATTGAATCTCCATTCTGTTATCTTTCGATTTTTGTACGTAAAAGCTTCACATTTAATTTAACGTTACGTTAGTATAATGTGACCTAATTCCGAACTTTATTTACTTTATATCGTGAGAGTTTGTTTTCAATATAGGATGGATCTTTCTCCTTGGCATGTTTATACAATACGGTATGGGTATACGGGAGGAAAATTAATTACATTTATTTTTAGTAAAATTTCCTTCATTTCAACAGTCGAGGAAATATTTCTTTCCTATTTTTAACCCCCGACGCAAAAACACAAATGTAGATGGAATGCATCGTACGAGTAACTCCTATACGAATCCGATTTTAATACAATTCTTTTGGTTTGAAAAGTCGATAATTGATTGTGTTCTTAGTCTTAACCATATCAAAATAATCTATTCAGCCATTTTAAGACCATCAACTCTTTTCTAAACTATGAACAGTATGAAGACAACTTGCAAAGGTTGGATCGGTAAGGAATTTGATATTCTGAAATTTGAAATTTAAAGGATATTACAGTAAAGTAATAACTTTGACCTTATGCGGACACGTCACATGAAATTAGCACGATACTCAACTCATTATCAAATTACAACAGAAGTACATTAGCTCATAAGAAATCTTTAATTTAGATATTACGATAAAAGAGAAATGAGGACGACTGGTAAAGGATAAAATTAAATTTAGTGATCCTTTATGTCTATTAAACATTGAGTGGTTCAATGTAGCATGTCTTCTTGAAATTAATGTTGTTTAAAAAACATGAAACAAAACAAAATTTAGCAAATCATACTTAGACGAATGAAGGTCTTACTTCTAAACAAAGTTATAGAGAAAACCTTTATCCGAAAGCAATTTACAAAATAACGTCTACGCATAATAAATTGTGTGTCAACTTCATAACAGACAGGACTGGTGTAGCAGAACATCCTTGTACGGAGAGATAAAAATAAGATTTAGCGGAATGCGAGACACATAAAATATTGTTTATGTTGATCTCGATACGTAACTTTATCGCGCATAAAACCATCTTTATTGCGTAGTTGTTTGAAGTCTATCGATTATATTATAGTATGGCGTATGAGGTCTTGCTTCGTGGACGGATTTTTATAATTCAGGAAGTATATTAAAGTTTCATCGGTTTGAAAATGCGTAACTAATATTATAATTTACAACTTTAAAATCATTTTAAGCTGACTTGCAGAAACGACACACGTGTTACCTCTTTTATATATCGTTGGTCACAGCTGTCTTTAGACCGTTCAAAGTGGTTTAACTTAAAAACTGGTTCGCTGTCAAGGAATAAGGTCAGTATTATTAAGGAGTATTTTAATATCCACCTATGTACGATTTTAGCAGGTTAAATGATTGAGCTTACCGTAATGCCCTTTTTTAATTATGAACTCGTAACCGCATGTTTTTGAACATACCTACTTAATATACATAGATAGACTTGATTTACAGTTTGAGTTCGCACATCTTGTATCAATTTTAGTCACATTAGGAATAATAAGATAACATCGTAGTAACAAACAGTAATTTATAAAAACATTACCAACACTATAATTATGAACATACCGTTAGTTTTTCGTATAATTAAAAACTTGAATATTAAAAAAATAATAATGAAGCAAATCGAAAAGTTGCTATCGGGGACGCAGAAACGCCAAAGGGAGTGATTTTTCAACTCGCACGCGAGTAGTTACGATCTATTGTTAAAAATCTTTGTTAAAAAAAAGTTCGCGAGGGTGCGTTGAGTCCCCCGCTAATTTATACTACTTGCACATGTTGACACGCGTCTGGATGAAAACTAAGTAAAAAAACGCTTATAGACATGGCTTTCGCATTTAAGTCCGACGTGTGACCGTCTCGACGAATGAGCATTGCCCGTTTTAACTGAGTCGTAATGTGTTTTTTGTCGGTTTAGAATTGATAGCCCTCTGTGAACTATGTTTAAACTTGCCATGCGATTAGGATCACTCGAAAAAAATAGGTTTGTAGACGTATTAACAGCAGCGGTTCAAAAGATTTCTCGATCTGCCTTTCGCATTGAATCCCGAAGTCGACATTGTACCAACTTCAAACGTATGCAGGAATCTCTTTGATCGTTTCGTAACGTTTTACACTTCTTTTGGAGAATCCTATTCTTACCTGATAATGATACACATGAACGCTTACAGTGTGTATTCAATAAGCGTACCTATAGTTGAAGATTTTGTAAAAGGAGGAGTAGGTACGATATGTATCTAATATTTTTAATCAGTGACTGAAAGAGTATTGCTGTGTACATTGTATTCTAATGGCAAGAGTATTTTGTTAAAGTACACCAGAAAATAAGTTTGATCTCCTGAATGTCAATGAATTTATTGTAGATTTTTCCAAATATCTTTAGTAAAGTCGTGTAAGTTTTTTTCGATCATAATGACTTAGAGTTACAGCTATCCTAGATCTAATTATAAGTCAGCAGAGGTCCCACGAAAATGTCAAGGATCGTAGCTGTCACCCCTTGTAACTTGATCGCAGTTGGATTTGGAATATCTAATTCTAATGACCGTGATTGGCTCCCTTAGGACGCAATCATGATTTTTCGAACTTTGTACACGTGTTCAATTTTGGACCCCTCTGCAATATGACCCTGAGCCATTATTAAGTTCAATTTCAAGTTGTTTCTATTGGTTCCTCTTTGTGTTGGGTGCAATGAGTGCTATTTTATGAATACGAATTCATTTCGTCTTATGTTGCTATACCCATGAGTAAAGTTACTACTACTACCTACCTATACTACTATTTACGTCAGTAAAAATGCTATTGTAATGTTGATTTATATGAATAATCATAGAAGTCATTTCTATAATTTGAGAAAAAAGTTATGAAGCTGTGAGAGGGCGACAGAGAAAATTTTTAGGTGTATAGATTCGATACCTACTATAGGTTCAACGAAAGTTATTGAAAAACAGTAATTATTTAACGGTTGTAGCATTAAATAAACGTATAAACTTGAACAAGAAATGGGCGTCTAAAATATCACAAGGTCTTGGAATGTCACGGTTAATGAAATAGCACTTAGTATTTACGACGCAAAAAATGCAACACGCACCAACGCACATGTTCAGAATTGGCTGCGACCTAACGGAAGGACGGATTAGCCTAATATGAATTTCGTGTTACAATGTTTATGTTGTAAGCTATTCTGATGTTGAGACAAATTGTTGACACAGTGTCATCTTTCACCGGCCCTATCTGCTTTGAACGAGGACAGCTGACAACTCAAGACTAAACTTTCGGACGCACCGGAGCTCTACCAAAACGGGAGACGTTAATTTTCAACTTTGTAACTTCTATACGTGTGTGTCAAGATTAGTTTTGACGGGCGCAATTTTGTTACGAAACTCCGTTACGATGGAGTTTTGAACTGTGTCGGCGACGGTTGGGACATTTCTTTTCGATGTGTGTTTGAAAACAGTTGCGTGTGGGCAGATGAAATAATAAAGCGGACGGAGACACTGATAGTATTTTAAAGTGGCCGTGATTGAATGTATCAGTGACAAAAAAATGTATTCAAAGGCAACTTTCATTGAGGCAACTTTCATCCACAAATATTTACACTTACTTAGTCAGATAGAGTAGTAAAAAAAGAAGCGAAATATTTATTTTACATCTCAAACCAACAAAAATTTGTAATTTATCCGGTAGGTTCTTTTATTTATTGTTGTTTTGCTTAGCTTCCTTATTGTATTTGTGACACATCACTGCTTACATTTTACTTAATAATATATGGTGACAGGCCAAAAAAAACTGCGTGCTTTGCAAGCGACCCGTCACTATTAATAAGATATATTGGCGCACGGGTAAAAGGGTGTAGTTTGCGAACTGAAAGCTATCTGATCGGTCTCAGCGCTCAAAGTGACAAAAAAAGTTAGCGATCAACCTTACGATAACATTTACTTATTTGGCGGTGCGTAGTGACATCTGCATTAAGAAATCTACTAAAAATAGAAATCTTTGATCGCTAAAACTTCAACACACATAACGTCTAATTTATTAAACGTGCCCACGTTTTTTATACTTCCGCTCTTATTGTTGTGCTCCGAAAACTAAAACGATTCCATTCTAACAACCATTTACATGAACTATAGATTACGACAGAGTCACACTGACTATATTTATAAAAGTCACAGTTTTGTCCCACACGAGATCTGAGATATGGACCATTTTTCAAATATCTCATTGAGCACAATGACGTACAATATTCCGCCTATTGTAAAGTACCCCGAGCGATTGATTCTGTTTATTTTTATTATTCTTTTTTTCGCCGTATTTCACGGAGCAT
>DWQL01001547.1:0-11212 GCA_018231265.1 Noctuana haematospila
CGCCGGGGATCGAACCCGGGACCTTTCGAATGGTGGACTGGCGTGGTAACCACTACACCACACGGGTCGTCAAATTATGATGCTAATTATGGTCAAATTATGATGGTAAATATATAATAAATTAGCTGGGCATGTAATCTAGCAGGTGCCAGTCTTGAACCAAATCTTTTAAAAGGTGTCGCTTCCACTTCCCAAGCGCAGGGCTGCCGGCAATTTATCACGAGTCTAGACTTTAGCACTTCTGGCATTCTTTTCGTAAATTAAGGTCTGTTTTTTCGTCGTGCTGAAAATAGCGCCTACGTTACTCAATTTTCCCGCTGACGCCACATTTATAAAGCGTATTTTATTTTGCACAGCAGTGCAGATTACATAATAATTTTATTTCTTACAAATTCTTAATTTTTTTGCATAGAAATAATAATTAATATACCTATATTAAATCTCCTTTACACGAGACACGAATACTAATGTTCAAAAACATTTTATATTAAATTTTTTCAATTAAATTTTAGTGTTCTTTTTAAAAGTCAGTTATAGGTAATTAATAAAACGGAGACTTTAAATATGACTAGGCCGACTGTCTTCGATACTATTTTAAGTTCAGTTTAGATGTGTATGTGCTTCATTATCAACTTTTGTATAAGAGATAGTCAAAAGATAAATTACTGAACATTTACAAGCATGATGTTGCAAGGTTCATTAACCTGCGTATTTCTCTAGAAATGTTTCTGGTACATCAAAATCAATGAGGTGAAATGGAGCACTTGCAAGTGACCAGTGGTTTTTCTAATTAATTACCTTTGTCGACACTTTTTGTGTAATACGTCCAATAAAAACTAAAGATGTCGAATGCCAAGACACAGATTCTGTTAGCAACTGACCGTGAACATCCGTTTTCTCACCGCACTTACAGAAACAGGTGGACTTTCTTCTGCTGCACAATTTCGCCATGACGAATGGCGACAAATACTCTAAACTACGAGAAGTTGCAAAGTGCTATACATTTTCTAGGTTGATTTAATGCTAGAACCAGAAAATCTGTCCCATATGGCGGTACTGGAACATAAGTTATGTTTAATATCATGTTAGTTCTCATTAGAAACCCACGTCGAGCCAGTATGAGCCGATCAAAAGTTAACCGGAACTGGAAATTTTGGAAATATATTTCATGTACATAATTGACCTCTCTACAGATTTATGATAAATATAGTTTAATTATCACTACACAGTAAAAATTAATATGAATTGTTTATAAATAATATATTATGAATCTTGGACAAAAGGTTACTGGAGTACCGCTAACCAAATACGACAGTCGATTGTCTAAACAGTAGTAAGAAGGTTGTTCACATTTGAGCCAGTTTGGCAACCAACATTAGTAAGTAGCCAAGTATACGTCAGGTTGTAGGTATCTAGAACAGTTTTAAGTTAGTTGCCAACCCAATCGGAAAGATTTAAGGGAAGTCTCGGAAATTTTGGCCGCCGCGGTTGGATGTGCCAATGTACTCACCGATTACAATCTTGTAGCGTACGCAATACTGAATTCCAAGTAGTTCCAAAAGTATTTCAATTTGAAATATACTTTTGGAAGGGCTTCGTAAATTACGGTTATAGTTGCTGAAGTTTATAGTGAATCGTGAGAGCTATTCTATTTCAAAAATTGTTTTCATCGCCAATCTACAGGTCTATCGTACAATTTTGTATTGAATTTTAATTCCTGGAAAACGTAATTTACTTCGTTATAATAGTATTTGACTACCAAATATTTTTTTTAGTATACCGAACTAGACTGATTTGTTCCAGAAATGCTTAATTGTATCACACTTACCATTAGGTAGGATCGTAATTAAACACTGATTTTATATTTTTCGGTTTATAGATCTTTATTTCTCATTCAGATAAAAAATATTATTATAACTTTAAAGAGTTCAAGTAAATAATCATGTAACACTACTAATTATAAATAAATTTTCTGTACCTCATATAGTGGATAAAGTTACATAGTACATAGGTACGTATTTGTCTTGTCTCAAAGTTAGGTCACTCTAGGCGAACCTTATTCTGTTATGTATTGTACTAGTTACTAAAATCTAAAAACCAAGTTATTAGAAGTAAACTATAATGTTAGGTACCTAAAGCAGTATTTATAATGAATACTATAAAAAGAAAATAAACAGTCACTAAACGTCCGAAATTCCGACAAGTGCCAAATCAATACTATTCTTTGGTTCATTAATTATTTTTCATCTGACTAATAGCGTGCTATTGTAGAAAATTTTATGCTATTTGCAGCCCAATCTGCCATGCTGCGTGAGGTTTTAAAACAGTAATAATGGAATGGATTGTTAAACTTAATCCTCGCATTGGCTGGTGGATGACGTCACTGGTGAATATTATACGATAATAATAAGGTTGTTAGAAGCCATTGCTCGACCTTGGCGTTCACTTGCAAAGTGGACCGTGGTTACATAGACTCACGAATTCTGCGCATGAGTTCGATGCATGTTTTTGTGCTCGAGAACCATTGGAAGTGTTAAGTATTTTATTATTAGGTATTTATTTAGGTGGTTGGTCAGATGGAATTTTGTCATAGGAATCATCATGTAGTGGCCCTCCTCAAACATCTCTGAGTACCTTTTTAGATTTCAATTTAAAATTATCCTTTAATTGGTTAATAATATAATTTAATACTTAATAATTTATATAATACATTTCACTCTTCACAAAGGTACTAACAAAGTTGAAACATTGAGCACATAGCCTTCAATAGATTAATGTAATTAATTAAAAACATGAAGCGATCTTGAACCTACTCACCGCAATATCGTGTCTATTATGGCATTATGTTCTTTACGAAGTTTAAATATAATTAAATTGTAATTTTATAGAAGAAGTTAATAAAGAGGACTCGGTAACTTCAGAACATTGATCCTCTTCTTGCAGAGTGAGGGCTTTTCATTAATTATGATTTTTTAATGGTACAATATTTAATATTGCTTTATAATTTAAAGCTTGCTCTATACTTGTGTTTTGGCAATATTAATTATAAATGAATAAATAATCTATGTTGTGAATACCATGGACACACACGAAGACAATCATACAAGCAATCAGGCCTCATTCAGGGATCAGGAATTCATTCCTCATTTAAATTTGTGCCCCGCCAAGAATCGAACCCAGAACCCCTTCTAACAGCGGACTGGCATGGTAACCACTTCACAAAACGGGTCGCCAAGAGACTATCCATCGTTATCTAAAAGGGGAACAATGTAACTGGCAAGGGAGTCTTGTAGGAGCTGGTCATCCCTGTAACAGTGTAGTTTAAGTTTCCCCGTTTGTCGCTGTAGTCGATAGTGTTGATAATGTTAGCCTCCCGAATGACGTGATAAAAACTGTAGCGATCCATCAATCGAAGTTACCAATTTTGTAGTTGATCGATCAAAGTGTTAAAGATTCTTCAGACATGACATTTTTCAGCAATTTTTAGCCTTTTCTGCAAGGAACTTTTGCTAAAATATGATTATAGATCTTGAAGTGCTAGGATTCTTCTCTAGTCAGGATATCTATAGGCACACAATGAGGGTTATTAACAGGCCAGCATTCCGGTGGTCTTGGGTTCGATTACCAGCAAGGCAGAAGTTTCAATAAAGAGCTTAGGATTATGTTTCTTGTAATCTTAAAGTATTATAATGTTAAATACAATCACGTACCATGACGTAAGCTATTTCATACATAACACTACACTACATCATGCTCTTCAATGGACATGGACAAATTATCGAGCCAAGTTACAACACGAAGTCAACATTTACTTGTAACCGATTACATACTACTTCGACACAATTTGCGTACAATAATAATATGTGTTATTTTCTCAATTACCTATTATCGATCAATGGTGACTCATCAAAGCTCGTGAACCTTTGTAATCTATACTTTCTAAACTGATTGATCATGAATGAGTTTAATCTTTCAATGGTGTGAGGAGAAAGTGGGAGCAAATTAGCAGGCAAAGCCAAGTGTTAACTGATAGCATGTTTTAGAACATTTATTAAGTATGCCTTTCACTTAAACGTAGAGGTATTATATTTGATGCGTAATTCGGATTAATGTGTTCATCACGATATCGGTATGTATGTGTTATCGACATTATAGAGACAGACGTAAAAAGTTTCGCTTTTGTTCTTAATTGTTGTATCAGTTGTCCTCCTTAAATTTCAAGAAGCTAAGATTAAGAACTACCTTGTACTACCTATACTGCATTCCGAACAATATAACTGTATAAGTACCTACTTGATTTTAAAGGAGTACTTGCAGGTTTTTATTCCCCAGCTCCTTTCTTCCGGTCAACATTAGTGAAAGGGAGCATGGAGCCCATATACTTATTGAATTATTTAACTTCTATTAAGAGTAGGTACCTATATGTAAATACTTTTCAATAAATAAAAAACCAAAAAAACATGGCGATTACTTCAATAGAATTAAATTGAATTCATTTACAACAGTAGGTAATTCAATATATTAATAAAATAAAATAATTTCAGCTCAATCTTGCAATGAATACGTAGAAAATGTACCTACTGCATCCTATATCGCTAACATCTATAAAAACACACCGCACAAACACATCAACAAATTGGCTTTCCAAGTGTCCATTTATATAAAGTTGCTACTAAAGCGTTGTTAAGTTAGTGAAACGAGCATAAAACGGAATCAATCACAGTAACGACATGGCTAACGAGGTGACAGGTTTTCCTTTCACTAACATTTATGGACAGTTGTCATTCTAAGATATGCCAAGTACAGTTTAAATAGTCGTTTTGTAGTTCTTTTAAGAAGGGGCAAACGCACTAATCTTTTACAATTTCAATCGATTTACTTTTTACAGCAATTTATACATATTGAATGCTCTGTCCTGAATTGAATAACTGAGGGATCAACGTGCAGTCTAACACGGTGATCGTGGAAACCTGGAAATTGGAGAGTGTGTTCTTTGTAGGTATCTGATAAGAAAGTATCTTCAGAAATTCTACCCCTAGGGGGGTGATAAACGGGGGCAAAGTTTGTATGGATCAAAGTGATTCCTTGGTCCAATTAGTTATGAAATCCATGCAGACGAAGTCGCGAGCATAATGTAGTATTATTATAACTTTTCAAATTCAACTTTATTAACTCAAATATTGGTAAGAATCCAAGCCTACTTAATGCTAACATAGTTAAAAGACGAAATTAAATTGCGTAGTGACTAACTAAACGTTGCCTATTGGTTGCCTGTAACATTTTCCATTACAGTTAACCGCTTCTGACATTCGAATATTATATGTGATGAGATACTATCTAGTGAGATGGAAATTAATAGGCAGTGACGTGTAAAAAGGACAGACCGCATAGGGACAGTCAGCGTCGAAACTTGTTAAGTATGTTTGGCACATAAAATGAAATGAAATGACAGATCACTACATAGTATAAAGCAAAGTCGCTTCCCGCGTTGTCTGTATGTATGTATGCTTAGATCTTTAAAACTACACAACGGATTTTAATGCAGTTTTTTAATAGATAGAGTGGATTCAAGAGGAAGGTTTATAATGTATAATTTATTGATTTTGAGGCGGTACGAAGTTCGCAGGGTCAACTAGTAAGTCGACAAAAGAAAATTGTCTTATTGTTATCTTTGCTTAACAGTGAGATCGTTTGAGATCTACACTACATAATCTTAAACAAATTTGTAACATTATAATAATATTTTGCGTTTAACTGTACCTACCAATATTACGGTATTCAAACAGCGAACCAATACGAAATTACGAAGATCAATCCAGCATCGTTAGGGAATTGGAAGATCTCCTTGGAGTGTTGAAATCCAATTGTACATTTTATTATTTGTCACACGTACGAAATGAGTTACAAATATTTTATTTGTGTATAACGTTACCGAGAAAAAACGTATTTCAGGTAAACATTTTATATACGACCTTCATATTTAATTTTGTTAACAATTACATAACTTGTGCCTGCGACTTTGTTTTCGTATATTTTATATAAAACTAGTAGAAGAAAGAAGCTTTTCTTTAAAACCGGCAACGCGTTTGTGACTTCTCTGGTGTGGCTTATATTCATAGGCGGCAGGATAGGCTTAGTTTAAATAAGAAAAGAATATATTTAACGCTAAATCAAACAAACAAATATATTTTGTTTATTTGTCCGTAACTGTTATGCGTTTATAAAAAATTAAACGGAAAATTGAAAATTTGGCTTAAAAATCTTTATATTGTAAAAGTTCAGTAGGGAGACAGAAATGACAGATTGACTTTCAATTTCTTACATTGTTTTATTTGTACATTAAGCCGAAGTTGGAAATTAGTATATTTAAAAATAAAAAATATAGAACAATGCGTACGCACATACACACTTTGTTGGTTTTACTGACAAGGCGATGTACTCAAAAGATGTTTCACATCAAAATTACAAACTATTCTACGTTCAAACCTATCTCAGTTACGTTTTGTATATAAATATTCAATGGTACGAGGTGATACGAATACACTGAGAATTGAGAGACACCTTATGACTGTGAATACGGCAGATTGATTCGTCGAATTGGAATTGCTTTTGACAATGAATACGTTAAAATTAATTGAACTCGTCTTCGTTGAGTTTATTGCGATATCTTGAATAAATTGTTGCTAAGGTTTACTTTGGTTTTTTATGTTAGGTAGTAGGTACTATTTTCTGATATTTGTTTTGTTAATTTGATTTTCCCTCTTTATTCTTATTTACTTAATGATTTGAATGTAAGTAATAAATTATGACTGTGACTAGAAAATAAATTAAATACCATAAAAATAGAGTACCTACCATCGCTTTCAACAATAATCTAGTGAAAACTATTTACAAACTACATATACATTATAGCAATATAAGCTTACTCTAAAAGGTGTTAAAGTTCTCTTCCGAAGACCATAAAATATAGTCGAATCATAGATTTAAATATATCGTGTTAATACCTACTACATAGTTTTTTTATCAAAAGTCGGTTCATTGACCGTACCTTCACATTAACTGTGGGACTTAACAAAATATAATTAATCTCCTACAGTATTCTATACCCAGGCAAATTTATAAAAGAAATTAGCATTTCATCGCGAAGGTCACGGGGTCCAACCGGCGATCGAATGTGTCGGAACATCATAACGGTTCTGTCGAAATTCCGACACGTTCAGTAACGGTCCAACCACCAGCCTCGCAGAATACTTGTCATTACATCTCGAAAAACCACTCATCTAATACGTGAACAGAGTTTTATAACTTTCCAATGGCTGCCTATTTATCCCATTATTTAGGATCCCACTTACGATAGATTCTAAAGTTCCTATCGTGGGTTGTTGTCTTCAGAGTTCAGAGTTTTGGAGAGTTCGCTGAGTTAATGAAAAGAGCGCCAACTGTACCAAAATTTGCTTTAACTGTACTATAAAACTGTAGGTACCTATATTTATATATAGTAGTTTCAATGATTCTTGTGTACAATTAAAGATTATTTGTATGGTATTGTAAGTTCAATTTATCTGCTGTAATCGCATATTCATAGCTTAGGTAGGTACTTAGTTACTTCTTTTAACACATAAAACATAAAAAGATCGCCATTAAACTGTACAATATAATTTCTTACCAATGGAATGCAGCAAAATAACCAAATAAACAATATTTCAGTAACACATTATTTATTAAAGATTATTGGAACTATTTATTACTATTTAAAAAGAATGATATTACGTTATCAACAATGCATGTTCACCAACCCGCAATTAACCAGTGTTGTGGACTATAGCCTAAATCATTCTCATACCCGTTCCCAGTAAGCGGCACAGTAAGGGGTTGTTTAGGATATTCACCAACACACTCGCAAAACTAACTCGTTCTATCAAGTTTATGGTCTACATTGCCTAAAATCTAGATCCCAGTAAATATATGTGCCAGTTACTTCTTCCGTAATAGCTTTACAGAATGTCTATGAAACCGTGAGCGAACCGTGAAACGTTTCTCAATGAAACGCTTTTAATTAACTCTCGCGTATTTAGACGTTTGAGGCTTTATTGCAAAAGGGTTATGAGTGCCTTTCATGATCCATGTGTAACTTCTATCCGTTTCCGCGCGTTATTGCCAACGGTCGAATTTCGTAAAAAGAAAAGTATGACTGGGGCTAAAGCGAGCCGTGCCTAATTCCGATGTAGGCATGTTATATTATACAGAGTGTAAATACGTAGGTAATTAGATTGCTTACTGACTGTACAACGATTACAAATAACTGTCACAATGATATAATCGCTTTGGTAAATTGCTAATTGTTTTATTTATTTCTTCTAACTTTCCTACAAGAGGAGTAATATCTCTCCTCCATCAATATGAAATCACACCGAGTTTCATGGCTGTGACCACCCATGCAGTGACCTATTCATAAAAACAAGAGCCTGTATATTTGCGTCGGTACGAAATATACAAAAAATCTATGGCATTGGCGCAATATAAAAGTGCATTGATTTTGGACGTGACTACGGAACTATGGGTTGCTAAGCCTCAGCGAAAATTGCATTTGTTGCAAATCATAACGTAATCCGATTGACCCGAATCGTGCCGGCGTGTCGTGCTACGGTGCGGAAGAGAACTAATATTTTTATTTTTACTAACAAATAATCTTGAAAACTTCACGCACTTTATTTGGTGCTATAAACTTGTTTTTGAATGTATAACCACTTGAGCTTAGGCGTATTCTTGACAAAATACGGTAGAATTACTACACGTCGCTTTGGGAAGGCACCTCTTCTATCATAATCCACCGTGAAGCAAGTCTTGTAGCAATAGCAAGTTCGGTTGCGGAAGATACATTTAACCATTCTAAAATAAGCTGAAACAATAATTAAAGCGACAGTACTTACAAGATGGATTACAACGTTAACCATCCACGTTGTCGTAGAGACATTAATTTATAATAAAACTATGTAGACGTAAAGACGACTATTAATTTAAGCGTATAATTATGACAGAATCCAGAATTAGAGATAATAATTAATATAAAGCGATAATCTTGACTAGTGTCACTGTAATTTCCAAATAGAAAAGACATTCTATATTTAATAATTTAGATCAATATTTTTATACATACACTTTTGAATGTATTTGAATAAATACACTTTTTTAAATCGAGTGGCTAAGGTTCAAATCAAACGGCTTCTTTCTACCACCAAATCGTCCAAAGATGCGGTACTACTTCTAGGAACTAAAATGATTGTTTTATTTACCTATAAACTTCAAAAGGAGGTTGTACTTTTCTTTGTTATGTATTTTTCTTTTACCGACTTCAAAAAGGAGGAGGATAGGACTTCTAGCCTATTTGAGGTTAGACGTAGGTGTCCATGGTTTGAAATGATCATTTAACATCAACAAGGAAACCTAACAGCGTACGGAAAAGCATGTCCTGTTTTTTCTTGTTTATATGTGGAAACAAGTTTTGTTGTCTTATGATACGCAATATGTTAAGACTCTAATTCGTGTAAAGTTGTGTGATGTTCAAATTACAAATACGAATGCTTTTAGTAACGCAACTACAATAAAACCTATACAGATGATGTTAGAAGTTTGTGTTAGCTAATGTCTTCTTATTCGTTCATATCTGTTCAGTTTATTACTGAAAGTCATGACTCCTCTCTTGGCCCCTTATGTAGTAGTTTTTTCTTTTTCTATGTCGGATCCATTCAGCCATTTCAATCACCTCTCTTATCTAATCAGAGCAGACCATCTAAAACCAGACAGTTATCGGAAACCAAAATCTCCTAAAGCCATAATTGGGCTATGAAGCATAGCGTAGGTACTTTATATATCTTCCTACTTACATCATTTTCTATGGAACAGATAAGAACTACCCTACAGCAGTCGATCTGAAATTATTATTTCAACAAAAAAACATAGTGAACAACGAACATTGCGCGCATTTCTCGTTTGATAATAGCTGCTGCTGCGAACGTTGACTGCAGCCGACAGTCTCTCTTTGTCTAATGAACCCTTTGTTGCAGCCTATGAATCGAACGAGGTTAAGCACTAGACGTCGACTTCATTTAAATTAATTGCCATCGATATTGATCTGATACAATACTTTACAGAACGGTGATATGAGCCGTCAGGTCTGATTGCATCTATATTCTTTGGCAGTCAAAGTGAATTTTTGAATGTGAATAGGCACACCTTGTCAGTAACATCGGGTTATGTGGCTTCACGGTAGACGATGTGACAGAAGTATTGCCGTGACGGAAGTTAAGGCATTGCCTGGCGGTCGTGAGACGCAAGTGACGCAACTATGTACCTACCTACGTTAAGTACAAAACCTACATAGGCATTTATAATATTATATTCTTTAAGTTACTAGAAATAGAAATTGGTGATGTTATTGAATCGAAATATGAGTGACAGTGGTGATTAAGTACCGGTGACAAGTGTAGTTCTTGAGTGGACTAATTAATGTACCACCTTTTGTATATTGTGGTTGTTAATCAATTATTTTGCAAGCTTTTCTAATGTTGGCATACAATAAATATTTTTTATCTATCCACATAAACTGTTTAATAAATTAATAAATAATAAATGATACAAAATGCTTTTTAAGCTATAACAAGCGTAATATATTTAACATTATGTATACGCAAAAGCAAATATCCCTAGTGCCTAAGCGAAGTCTCTTGTCGCAAATTTTTCTCTTCTTGCGCAAGTAATTTGACATAACGCTGTGACTAAAGATTTGTTTAAGAGGTTCCACCCCTGTCATTAATCTCATTTCCTTCGCTAGCCACATCACGGTTTGGAGAACTAAGGAAATAGGGGACAAAAATATCCCAAAAATGCACCTTCATCACAGGTCGATGTTATAGAGACTAATGTTAAATTGACGAATGTGACTTCAACACTTTTTATGTCCCGCTGCTGGGTACGGGTCTCTCCGTATAACCGGGGAAGGCCTGGAGCATATTCCACATCGCTGCTCTAATGCGGACTGGTGGAGATACGGGTTAGTGTCGGATGTTGTCAAACCGCCCAAAGGGTCTCCGAATAAGTTTATCGACTGTTTTCTATTGATAACAACCGTGACCGACGGCTTAACGTGCCCTCCAAAGCATAGAAGCTGCCAGTAGCGGTCACCCATCTGAGTACCGGCCGCGCCCGACGTTGC
>DWQL01001548.1:0-11212 GCA_018231265.1 Noctuana haematospila
AGCTGTGTGGATATTGTTTTATGTAAGTTAGGTATCTCGGTCTTTTTCAATAGCTTTGTTTACAATTGGAATAAAGCTAAGTACTTACCATGTACGATAACAGTTTTTGTGTTGTTTGTAAGTACTGGGTGGGTGAGTTTAATGTTAATAGTTTATTAAATTAAAAATAAATAATTTAACTGGCAGACAAAATGTTTTGTTTATATTATTATATTATGTTAATGATTGTTATTTAAGCAGCAAAATTTAAAGCGGTTATCGTCCAGTGGTTGAGAATAAGGACCGAAACAATCGCGAACTGATCGTCGTTCCAACGCGATACCATAGCCATACCATTACGAGGCGATTGCGAGACCATAGAAAAGCAAGAATCGTGTAAATTATTATCATTAGAGGCATGCACTCATATGGTACTCGTTTAATATAAAAGAAAAAATATATTCTTGCTGTAATTAAATATATGTTCTGGCAACAGAAGCCGCCGCGTTCAGAGAACGGTAATTGAACGATTAATCACCGGTGGAATGATGATGAAAAATCGACGCACATTAACGTAATTAACCGAATGTAGCGTGGAACGACAACTGATTTATCGACTTATGGCATAACATAATAATATTGCTATTATAGGACGACCCGCGTGGTGTAGTGGTTATCACGCCAGTCCACCATTCGAAGAGTCCCGGGTTCGATTCCCGGCAAGGCAAAAATTTAAATGATGAATTTATATTTCTGTTCTGGGTCTGGGTGTTCGTGTAATTGTCATTGTATGTGGCCATGCTACCCACGGCACAGGCAATTCTAGTGTGGGGTTGTGAGTGTAAACGTTATTTATTTATTTATATTGGATTTATCCAAATGTATATTAATGAAGTACTTCATTCATACCTGAGAAAATGGTTTTTCTTTTGTATTATGAATCTATTTTACTTCTTAAACCACGGCAGAAAGAAATAACTATTAACTAGTAAGGGTCCTGCCCTTCGGCGGACCAACATGGTTAACGGCTTCATCACAAGGGTGGGTGGGAGGTAGGCCTACACATAGTTGTCTAGCATGGTTGTAATAATGAAGCCGGATTCGTAGACTCCTGACAACAAGCTGGACTTCGTACCGACCCGGTCCTAACTCATAAACGTGCACACGCTAAGTGTTGTATTCCTCATATTTATCTTCTTCTGTATTGGTACGAGTGCTATTCGTGTTTCCAATTCACACGTTATTATTACATTGATTGTTATCGAACGAACATGTCACGAATATCTTAACTAATTTGCGTTCAAATAGTAGCGCACAGACTCGTAATAATAATTTATTTATTCCACACACAATGTGTATACATTATGTACCTATCCTTCCTTACAGAGTAACTACGGGTATGTATGACGTTGGGGAAAATATGACACTTACAGCCCCACACTAGGATCCCCTGTGTCGTGGGTGCCATGGACACACACAAAGACAATTACACAAATGCACTTAAAGACATCTAAAATCATCATTTAAATTTCTGCCCCGCCGGGGATCGAACCCGGGACCCTTCCAATGGTGGACTGGCGTGGTAACCACTATACCACACGGGTTATCAAATGTTTTTGCAATAAATTTATTTTAATGACATTATGTAGATCATTAACACAAGCAAGCGCACGTCCTAATAAATTTCCGTATTAATGCCAATTATTTTTCAACCGACTTCCAAAAAGGAGAAGGATCTCAAATCAACTACTTTTTTTTTACCTCATAACGTTCGACTGGGTGAACGGATTCTGATGATTATGTTTTTATTTGAAATTTAGTCCAGTTCTGACAATGGCATCCATGAGAAAACCATATTATATGTCTTAAATTTGCAAATTTGCATTAAGTATGTACGCGTCAATTTAGAATTCGGTAGTTTTCGTACCGCGAGTCACAAATATAAATTCACGACAAGAGGGTCACAATTTAAAAGTTGTTCTTTACTAATGATAAAACAATTAAAATGACCCAACATTTTCCTTTACAGCTTACACTGTGAGAATGTTGAACCGTACCGAAATGTACTCGCGTACCGTACTAACCAAATTGGCACACGACATGACCGAGCTCGGTGCATTTAGTACAGACGGCGTTGTTTGCTCTGTCACGGGAAAGGCAAAAGCTTTTTAGGAGTTCAGCCTAGTTTTAGAAGATAATTACATTTAGCAGTATTTTTCGTTGGTTTTAAAAGTAATTTAGAGTAAATATGTACTAATGCTGGAACTTATAATTTTTATTTCGTGGTTTGTTTGTTTTTTTTTTATTGGATGTACGATTGTGAACGCTATTGTTTAGTTTACTTCTTTTTTTGGTAAATTTTTCAACCCCTTTCCCCCGCTGTCTATGTAAGTCTGCCCCCTTGCAAGTCTGAAGTTCTGTCACCTTAGATTCCTTTTAGAATCGAAATAAATATACACGTATAGCATTTATTTATATCCATTCGGACCAAAGAACATACACGTATAATATAATATAAAATAATAATTTTATTTATTGTTTGCGGTTTACTTACAATTAACTTTTTTCGATCGTACAAATCCTCGTCATAATATAGATAAAAAACAATCTTACGGCAACATACCTACCTACTATTTCAATTGTTATATCACGAAAAATGTATTGTTAAATCGAAATAACTTAAACGTTTGTACCACTAGATGTCACTACTATATTAGCACATCACAAAATCGGTGTCGTAATGTAACGGAATCTTGTCCAAGGTGGAAAACATAAAATAAAAACAAGAATTCATTTTAAATAATAATTTTATTAGTAGATAACTGTTACTTTTAACCGAACTTATAAATGTTTAAATTGATATTTTTATTTGTTTATTAAACTTTTTGTGCGGCATAACCTAGCCGTTATCTATTTATGTAATTTAATTTTAATGCTTAAAATGTAGCAATGGTACAAATAATGATATTGAAAGTGAGATATTATTTACTTTATGTCCAATTTACTGGTTTCGTATTTATTTTTGTATTTACACAGTTGTGTTAAATAACGTTTCGCTTAACCTTGACAGCATTAATGTTTTTGTTCAATTTTTGCAATAATTACACTACATACCTATTAAGTGACTATTAATTGAATATTAAGTTTTTACTGCTGTTTATAGCCATCTGCCGCTGTTCATACTCACAATAAACTTTTTATGGTTTTCCAATTGGGTCCAAAACAATGATTGATCATAACTGTCCTTTACCCGAGTTAAATTAGATGAATATCTTAGAGGATATCACAGAATTAAAACAACATGAGCTAATGAAAAAAAGGGTGAAAACGCAAGGCTAGGCATTACCGACCTAAGGCATTACCGACCTAAAGCCGAGTATTAAATACTGGATTATTTTAATCGCCTATTTCTTTCTTTCAGATCTTTCTAGAGCCGATTCTGCAGTTCACGTGGAGTAAACCGCGGCCATAGGCTAGTTTAAGATAAAATAGTTTGTAAAATAATTAATATTAACAGGCAGAATAACTACACTACTGTAAACTTTATACCTGGTTTATTTTCTTTAAAGACCTTGGATCGATCACCAGCCTGTATCGTGGTATAGGTATAATCGGTTCGTCACAATAGGTACATAATCGCGTGCGATGCAACTGCACTACTGGATTGTTCCCTCGCTAACTGGGTCAATAGGGCTGCCACTGCTTTATGGTTATGGTTAAAGACATTTATTTCCTCAAAAGATTTACAAAAATCACTTACTGAGAAAATTACAATTTAACAATCATAAAAAGGTCTTGTACAGTTCTCTCTGGTAGGTGCTACACTTACCTCAATACCCAACAATTCTTTGTCATTCCGTTGGCGAGTTATAGATACTTGAACTTGGAGTTGAAGATACTTTTTTTGAGGCTACCATCTAAATCCTCATTAATAGCAACATAAGTAAGAACTTATCTCTTGTTTGACATTGGATAAGGGTGTCCATCTGCTGCAGTGACCACTTGGTGGTCATTTAAAGTAAAGCTTTTCCTTAAATTATAGCATTATCGACATATAGGATATCCGAAGAAAGATGAAAGTTTTCTGCTCCAAATCGAAATACGAGTATGAACCACAATTATTCTACAACGCACATTCATAAAGTAGCGTGGCAATAGACCTTGGCTATTCAATACATTTTTGTGGTACCAAGTTCAGTTACGTGGCACGCATATTTTGTATGCCTGACAAAAAATAGTCTCCATAAAAAGTACTAACATTTCTCACGTAGATACCGTGTTAGGAAAGGGAAAAAATTTTCTGAATTACGAAAGATATTAAAAGCATTTGCGCTGGCGGAATTCTACTTATCTGAATGTTTATGTCGTTTAAGCGAAAATGGGACCGTTGGCCTTGGAATCCAACCGGAAGGAATTGTGCCAAAAGGGGCTTAACACAGGAAATATTTGAATACTTTTGACTAATGACTACTTCATTATGATTTGGCCAAAATAACTTGATATATGATCCTATGTGTTCCGCGCTTAGTTACAATTTATTAGCAACATTTAGCACGACCTTATTCGTATGATTAAACAGACTAACTGAAAAACAAAAGACCTAGCACCTAAACTTTAAACTAAAAAATAAGACTACACACTGAATAGATCTAGCCACATACTCTTCTGTCTGGGTTAATACAATACCTACCACGAATGTCACACCCAATTTTTAGCACAGCATTACATCGTAGTAATGATCTAGCACCCTAAGGTCCGATTTGAAATAGCTATGAGAGCACAAGCTAGATACGAGTCTGATTGATGATATCATTTCGAACACTAACCCGAACCTTTCCCATTGCTCACTGGATCAGATCGCAGTATTTTCCATGCCTCACCCATGTGTTTAGTGACGTCCTGCCTTGTGCTCAAAAGAGGGGCCGTTGTGTTTTGGAGAAAGCCTTGGTCTAAGCGTCGAAATCATGAAAAATTATAAAAACGACTTCGCAAGTCGATCCTAAAGCTTAATAAACTTGGAATACAAAGTAATTATGTTAAATTAAGGCGAAATACACATAAATCATGTTTTAAAAATGGCAAATAATTGCCGGGGGCATGGCAGATCCACTAAAGAATGAAAATACTAATGAGAGAAATATGTGAAACAATGCCAATAAAGTAAAAAGAGAATTTGTGTATTGTATAACTATGTACAGAGAATTCAGCACGTCATACATTTAGCAATGTTAATTAGGCAATTATTTTCTTAGCAACTGTACCTAAAATAAAAGTTTTAACACTAAATTGCTCAGTAAAGTTTGACTTAAATTCAATATCGACTACAGCAGGCATATTAATCTGAACTTTATAAAAAAAGACAGTTATTGGACAGCCAAACCAACTCTGAATGCAGAGTCAATATATAATGTGTGATGTGCCTATCTAATTGGTCAATTTAGATATCACTGTCTTAGCTAATCTTAGCTCTGGCTAAGATAAAGGATGTAAACGGAATGGCATTAAGACATAGTGTGATTAAAGTATTGTAGTTTTTATAAAGAGGCCAGTTAGCCGGTATATTATCATATAACAGACTTAAAAATAATATTAATATTTTAACTTAAAATAGGTATTTAAGATGCATTAAATGTGAAAAATTCATAATATTTTTTTTTTGTCACAGGTAACTTACATGAAGCTATAAACATTTCAGTACATACCCTTTGGGAATATAAGCACCACATCTGTCTGCTGTGTTGGTGTGGAGTGCAAGAGCAACCTTCTGGGGTGCATCAGATGAGCACCAAGTTGCCCTGCCATTGGCAGACGCCTGCGTAGCTCTCTTCCCGCTATAAATAAGTACACGAAGATTCAAAAACATGTTCGTATTAAATTTTGCATGTCACATCCTGTTCTGCAAGAAATTAAGTTTTTGTGATTTGATAAACATATGGGTTATGTGGGTGTTAGTTCTCAATAGTGGGACAGTGTTTCTCAGGTAGGACTAATTTACATAGCTTGTAGAAACTAAATAGGTACTTAACACTAGGTGACAATGGTTTGAAAATTTATTCATTCACTAAAAAATTAAAATTTTAATACTGTCATATTAGCCGACTTTTTACTATATAAAGCTTTCTTGCAAAGTACACAGCTGCACAGTGGAAAAATAAAGCTTAATATACCTAATTCTTGCCTAAAAATAGGTTGGTTTTTTTTGTTGGGTTCCGTCAGTATACATAAATCTATGCCACTGAACTCATGACACAAGGAATTGCGAGGAATTATGGGGCTATGACTGTGAGATGTTTTTTTTTTAATTATAAAGTTGATTTAAATTGCCTTCAACTCTTTTTATGTCCCACTGCTGGGCACGGGTCTCTTTAAATTACAATTTACTTAACTAAAAATGTTGCAATGGTCACTTAAATATGCCCATAAACATAATCCATACCATTGAACTATTATAGCCTCTTTAAAAGGTTCAGAACAACATTCTACTAGATAATTTATTCAATATATATCAAACATGATAAAATTAATTTTATTGCCAGATTTTAAAGGTAATATTATAAATTGCTTAATAATCTCTTACCGCTATCCAGCTTGTCTTTAGCAAATTCAGCAAACGACTTGTGTTCCTGAGGACTTGAATGAGAACTGCTCTCATAATCATCTTTTTCATGATTTCCCACACCTTTATTTTCATTCTCCATCGCGGAAATGTACCAATTTCCACGGATAATAATAATCGCGCACAAAAAGTCCTTCAAGATCGGAGACCCCTATATTCTTAGTATTCTTACATCATCGATCATAATAGGTAGCAAGTAACATCATAACTACGCAATTATTCTTCCACAAAACATATTACGGCTATTCCAATAATATTTTTAAATTAAACAGGAACACAAATTACAAATAAACATGATTTTACATATTATGTTTTCGCCGGATAACATTACGGATGACAAAATTCTTCGACATTCGACACGACAAACAGACAACAACTAGCTGTCAGAATTCAAAATTGATTTTTGGCCGCCATTAGCAGTGTTTCCAACTTTTAGTATGTATTCAATTAATTCGTATTGTTGCCATGTACATTTTATTTATTAGTGTAAAAAATCGCAGAATTTATTTATAAAAAAGTTTTTCGACATTATGACAGTGGAAATGGAAATGGTGTAATATTTTAACTTCATATTTTGAAATAAATAAAATATCTATTTCAAAATCTAATAAATCTAATTTGATACATGAATTCACAATGGCTTTTCATACATTGTTATTGTCTTCAAGATTTAAGAAACAAAATATTAACAGACAAAATTAAATGAGACTATTTATTTTCTTGCTATCTTTGTCATTCAAAGGCAATACTTATGGTTTTGTCTCGGTATATCAATAATACTAGTGGTTTTTTAAATAAGTCATCTTATGTTTTCTTCCCAACCCAAGGAAAGTTAGGAAAGCAAAAATTAAATCTCACAAATCACAAATCGCAACTCGCAGCAACTCAAACTCAGTAGAACTCGACCGTTTCAAACTATTTTACATATAATAATTTTGCGTGTTTCGGCATGGATGATAGAGATGAATTAAATAACCCAATATTACGACGCTATTTAACATATTTCGGGGGGCTTATATACGAATACGATGAAGATATCCTTTACGAAGGTGCTAAGGTATGTAATTAAATGACCTTTCTTTGTATCGTAAAAGTCGTAATTTAAATCGCAATTTTTACTGATACCTCAAATTTATTACTTAGTTGTGTAGTAAAATATTGTCACAAAGTTATGGAAATTACGTAAATTATTTACGACGCAATAATATCATGGAGTAAAATGTTGGTATGTCGGTCAAGTCAACTTTCGCAAACAGCTGTTACAACGTCATAAACCAGATACGCCTTAGCGGAACAGCTGAGTCTGTTATCGTTTTTTGTGCTCCGTATTACTTGAAACAGTCGAGACGAGGTTTTAGTTAAAACTTGAAGGTCATAAAACCAGGTAGCCAAGGAGGCGATCAATATTTGAAGGTACCTACCATAATTTTAAAAAAGCTCAATATGCTAGTACCTCCTTAAAATTTAATTAGTAGGCATTTATCAATTCTCAAATTAATTGTTTTCTTATCAAAGTTTATGTAACAAAAAAGCATAAGGTGTTGTAAAAGAAAATAATAGTAAAACTGTAGTATGTAACGTGATTACTATGAGAAATGAGGAAATTACAACAATACCGGTTTTGACTCAGTGACACATTCTTTTCTGGAAAATTAAAGAATTAAAAAGGTACGCAGCTTATAATCTTTTATAGTGTATTCTTTAAAAAGATTTCAGATTTTATTAAAAAAAAATTTGCCACCTAATTTTTTCCAACCAAGGTTATCTAGTAGAAAATGTCATCAAGTGTGAAATTAACCAACCTGTGTTAAAAAAATTTTTTAAAGAAATGAATGAACATTGATTCTTTTTTCTGGATATTGTTTAAGAGATTTTTATCACTCAAGTAGGACCTTTTCTATTGTAGAAAAGTGATGTCATGAGATTCTCTTAAATATTATTATATAATTAGCGGTGTCCCGATGTTTCATTCACGTTAAGAATTGATAGCCTATAACCTTCCTCATGAATGTAGCTATCATTACACAATAAGAATTTTTCAAATCTAACTTATAGTTCCTGAAATTAGTGTGTTCAAAGAAGTTTAGTATAGATAGTACTTATTATTTACCACAGTCATTTTATAGAATTTATATAGGTTCACCACACTGTATTGTTCACAGATGAGGGCAGACTGGAGTAGTCTACCGCTCCTCGCCCTCAAACAGGTGTTGATGCATCTGAACAGAAGAGATGCCCTCTCATGCATGTCAACATGCCGCCATTGGAGATCTGCGATGCTTATGTACGAGGACAAAAAGTAAGTAAATATTATTATATATATTTGGTAGAAGTAAGAAGTAATGATGAAATGAACATGACGTGCTACCCAACTAACTTTTCGATATTATGTGCATATTATTTATAAAATTATCAGGAAATGTGCATGCGTTCTGCAGACTTCTGCATAATGTTCTCTGTGCTTAATGTGTTACTGCATATATTGCCTTGGACGGCCACACACTCTCCTACTTGCGACATACATAATGTATAAAGTGTACCAACCTACACTTGGCAGTCATAGCATAGCTGGCCTTAGCCCTCTTGTCTCTGAGAGAACCACTATATGGGATAATGGAATGATAATTTTGATCAAGTGAATATGTTGCAATTTTGCTCCTCAGGAGCAGCCACACATCTCTATTTATATAACCTTATGTAAAAACTATCCTAAATATATGTTAATGTCTTATGATTTAATGTTACGAGTCAATCTTTGACTTTCATTTGATGTTGCCCAACTTTACAGACTCAAGAAGAATTATAGTAACAATTTGAATAACACTATATTTTTTCAGGACCACATTAAAAGTTATAGTGAACGACATAGAAAGGAGTTTGTTTGTGTCGCGATTGTTCAGAAGGCAAACAAAGAGGCTGATTATCATCGTGAACACTTGTGATAAGGAGCAGATGGCAACATTCGTCAACACAGTTGTGCCATTGTGAGTAGCCATTTTATTATTTCCATTTTAAGCAAGTTTACTTTTCAACAAGCAGTCAGAAATTCACTGATTGAAAATAATGGTATTATTTAATTAATTAATATTTATAAGTCTCTATATATTTATTTTTATTTATTTATTTGTACACACACACACACACACACAAACACATACTTTAATTTAATCACACAATAGATTGTAATCATTATTGTAATCTGAGCGTTAATTGTGGTTGCAGTGTGGCAATGATAGAATAGGTATTATTTACAGATTAACAGGGACAGATTAATATTTTGGCTTCTTCTAGTGAGTCACAGTTCTTAGAATGTCACCAGGATAATTGGGAATGTTGATTGATGTCCCAGGATTTTGTAGACATTGTTTGCGCTAATTTAGTGTAATGTAAACTACATTAGTACAATTTAGTGTAAAATACTAACAGAAACATATAACATACATATTATGTGGTTAGAAATATGTTAAAATACTTTGCAAGTATATCATCAATTTGTTTATTTATATCATCTATCTTATATCTATACAAATATTTTTTTAAATTATATAATATCTACATGTAAATAAATCATACACACATTAATACCATAATACAGTAAAGTTGTTGAAGTCCTTTTAAGTATATAGATAGACTCTGTCTAACATGTAATATGTATTATTTAGTAGGTAGTTAGTACAATGAACGAATAGGAATGGGTACATACTAGTTTTAACTGATTTGCATGGGAGGTGGTACTTAATTAAAAAAAAATATATAAAAATGCGTTTATTTAGAGTAATCCTTATAAACTAGTAGTCGAGGCTTCCTGGTAAGTAGTCAGGAGACACTTGTATTAGGAATGCCCCGCAGAATAATATTAATTAATTTATTATTATTATTCTGTAATTTATTAATTATATTATTTACATTTGCCGTAATTCTACATATACGTCGTATAGATATGAGACAATTCAACACATTTTTGTTATGTTATAACATTTACGTCACCATCATTAATCCTATGATGACACATTACATAATTGAAATAACGTAACCGTGATCATATCATTGCCTCAATATCACCTTTTGTTATCAATACTGGTTCTTTTAGTGACCACCATAACTTGTTTAATTTGTTTATTTTCATTACAATTTCATATACCTACCTACTTAGGTACCTACGAAAATTTTAATTGATGAATTTTACTAAGGGTAGCGTATGGTAGTAGGTTATGACTTATAATGTTATCTAAAGGTTGTGATACATATGGCAAGGTTTTTTAAGACTTTCATTTTAATAGGATTTAATATAATGTCGGTATTTTAGTAAATGTTTTTTACGAAAATTTTGTTAATATAAAAATTGTTATTGCGTAAATGAAACTGTAAGTATGTAGGTAGGTATATCGGAAAATAAATGTGCATAATATTTGCATATATGCATGAAAGAATGCTGCTTCACAAGAGAAAGCGAATACGAATCGCTATTTCGTAACGTTACAGTTATGTGAGAAAATGTAGCGAGCAGATCCTTGCGCGATTTGAACATAAATAAAATAGCGGCCCGCCCCGGCTTCGCACGGGGAGTAAAGGGTATTTGGTGAGCCTCTGCGCGACGAACAGCACGCATTCTGGTAC
>DWQL01001549.1:0-11211 GCA_018231265.1 Noctuana haematospila
ACTTACGTCGTTACTTACTCATACTTTTTAAAATTTCTACTTGGTAACACGCAGTCTTTTGAAAAATTTGACAAACCGTTTTTTTTATCGACAAAATATTATGTTTATGCACAATCTACTCTCTCGACATTATGATGCATTATATATCCAACCATTAACTTTGAAGCATGAATAAATGTGAAAGACTCACGACCACGACGATGGAAACTTTTATTAAAAATTAATTACTCTATTGAAGTAATTAAAGCAAATGACTTGAAGACGCTATCAAACTTGCAAGTGAGTCGCTTGAGTATGCGGTTTGACGAAGTTCAAATGACTTTGTGTTGAAGTCAGGAACTGTCGCAAGTTGTGTAAGTATGACAGCGTTTTGGTGAATTAATAAGTCTCATATTCATGTTTGTTTTTGTGACATATTTTGAAGCGAGTTGCTACTAGATGTAGCTGCCTGCCTCTATACATATAGTAGTTTTGAAATAACTACATGTTCAGGAAGTAATAAACATATGTATGTACGCTCGCTCGCCCTTCTTTTCGTTTCGAGATTATTTTAATTCGTTGTTAGACAACCCACGTTTGATTTGATTGTTTGTCTATCTTCAAAATTCATTGTCATATTTCAGCCAATTTACACAAACCCTTTAGTTTTAAAAGATGTTTGCTTTGTGTTTTTACAAAGACCAACTCCGTCGGCTGAATACTTCCAATCAATCTTTTTACACACTTCTGCATCAGTTCCAATATTTTTATAGGGACTAAAATTTCAAGTTCCAATCACAACGTTATTCAAAAGCGAGATTCGAATCTGTAGACATACAGCATTCTCGCCGAAGTCAAAGACGAAATCAAACTCGTAAGTACCGACGTTTAAATATGCGGCTTATCAAAGTTCAGAAAATGACTTCGTGCCGAAGTCGAGAGCTCTCAGAACTTTCCCAACTATGGGAGTTTTGGCAAATTAACAAGTCTCATACTCTTGTGATTCACCGGGTATTTTCTAAGAATTTATAGATAATATTTTTTAACAGATTTCAGAAAAAAAATCATTTATCTAACCATTATGGCAAAAACCGTTAATTCGCCCTTAGCAAATGTGACCATATTTCAGAATATCGTGATAAGCTCAAGTGGCTCTCAATTCGCCTTCGCCGAAATACTAATTTTCTTTCTCCTTTACTATACCTATATGTTTTTTCCATTACACTTTTGACCATTCGTTAATTTCGGCCCATGGGCCTAAAGTATAACTAATTATGATCTTGATTATAAAATACGTGAACACGAATGAAGTCGCAGACAGTGAGTAAGTAGATAATAAAGGTGGTCCAAAGGGTTCAAAAAAATCTCGTACCTGACGTCCTAATGAAGGTCGGTGGGAAGTTGGGAACGTATTATTACCTCGGGATGTCTAATCAAGTGGTATTACAAAAGTATACACGGTCACGAGTTACGAATGGTCATTACTGTTGGCTGGCTGCGATCGAATAGTTTGTGTACTGTATGTAACTACATAGATTTATAATTACAATTATTATTCTTATAACTAAATGTATTGACAAGATTGTGTTCAATTTAAGTTTTGTGGGCTTAAAACTTGTGTTGAAATTTTTTATATTATTTTTTCGATTACGTGGTATTGCATTTTATTAAAGATATCTCGGTTTGGATTTATTGTAATGGAGGATAAAGGCTGCATAAATGAAATTTGATTGTGCTGCTCCAAATCGGGTACAAGTGCCGATAAGATGTAACATTGCTTACAGTGATAACAATTGGAAGCTCTAGACGTGTTTTCGGAAGCACAATTTTCAAATCAAACGCAAAATTCAGATCTGCAGATTGAGAATTCATGAGAAAGGTGTAAAATCTATCCATTGTCTGTTAGTTGGTTAGGCCATAGTGTAACCGTTTTGACTTAGCTCAATTTCGCAGAACGTAAAACTGTATAGAATTTTTGATTAAAATTTATGGTGAGTGGGTGGGTAGGGTACCTATTTGTTGTCAGTTTGCTTGCGAATGTGTGGGCGATTATCCCGAATTTTAGGTACCTACCTATTTAAGCATGTTAAATATGCAACAAATTTTAATACGAGTTTTGTTAGTAGACTACCTACTTTATTAACTAGGATTCGTAAACAAGTGGGTTTATGTTCTAGTTTCGTATTCCCCTTGAAAATTTCGTTTACACTTGTACTCGTAGTTGTTTGTAAATATTATCTTAGGAATTCTTCAGCAAACTCATTACCTGCTTCCGGTCGCTATGAAGTTACGCTTTGAATTATTCAAATTAATGCCAGAAGCGGGTATACGCAGATTACCTCATTAATTGGGTCTATAAATGTATTTTGATATTCATGTTTTAGCCCTTGAAGCCGTGGCAGCGGTAGTTTAGATACGGTCTATAATATTAATATCTTACATTTAAAAAGGGTTGAAACTTTGCCGTATCGCCTTATTGTAGACTTAGGTTTTAATATATTTGGTAAGTTCTATTCTATTGTATCGGCTACTACTCATAGTATGTAATTTCACACAATCCAAATATACTTTTTTAATATGCACAACCGCAACTAGTTCACTAGTTTCGTGGCCACCAAAATATTTATTAAAGGCATGAAGTGTGCTGTCGTCGAAGCTGCTAAAAACAGACCGTTCGTGCGTGATAGTTCTGCAGGTTATTAAAAAATATCCGTACGTACGTACTTTAAGAGCATCTGTTTAAACTGGAAGGTCATACAGGTTCCTTCTAGCCTGTCCAGGCCAGGACCATCAGTATTGCAAGATATCGATAGAGTATTTTTTATAAATACCTAAATAAATCTCTCTGGCTTACTGCCAATAAGAGTTCATAAGGCTTTTGTATTGAACAATTTCAAGTTGTAGCATTGAATAGAAAATGGTTTCGAATAGGAATATAAATTTTTAAGAAGTGGTTTAAATTGTTTAAATAAAAGAAAAATAAATAAATATACCTAGCAAGTCAATTTTAACGCCGTACTTGTTTACTTGTAAAAGACACGCTCAAGGCTTTTATGCATACATCGGAAGTAGTCAGCGACTTCTAAGAAATTTCCGACTTGTTCGGAACAAAGCGGAATACATAACGACACAGGCTTAAAGATATTACTGAGGAAAATGAATTTTGCAGCTAAAAGCGCTGCGACGGACCATTTTTCATAAAGTTATAGATGACATTAACCAGAAGAAAGCAAATTTTCTTTGAAGACTATAAAGAGGATGGTTGGTGAATATTCAAACGCTTCTAATTTTGTCAATAATATCTGATTCATAAGAAATGCTTGCATTGGCACAAGCCTTCCATACTAAATATGCGGATTTAATTTCTTAAGAAACTGCGCTAGGTTGTTATCGTTTTCTGGTAAAGCGACTTTATCTCTCTTGTTTTAGATAAGCAGTAGGTAAATAGAAGCTCCCTACATTCAATTTCTTTGTAACTTTGACGGACAACTAAGACATTTGTAAAATTATGTTCTACTATTTTATATTTGCACACATTGTTTTGTAACAAAAATAAAACATACCTTTAATATAGCGGAATTCTGCGGAAACTTAACTTACAGTAACTACTGAGAGTACATGATGGCCGCACACTGGTGACCTAAATATACCTATTGATTGCTGACGCTCGCAATAATAAAATTAATACTAAGTAAATAAACTTATTAATTTCTTCGACGTAGACTAGTATGACGTAAGTTTAAGTGTAAGGTATCCTCATACGTTAGCGGAATTTTATTTGAACCCTTTGCATCCAGACATGTAACAGTATCGTAGGAAAATCTGTATGGGGTGTTTAATAGCAATGTACACACGAACTCAAGATTTATCTGACTCTGTATTAACCTATTTGACCTTTTATTGTTTCAGGTAAATATTGCCCGGAGGCACGAACGCCGCGAAAGCCCGGTGGAACATAAAACGAAGGTGAAAGTTACGATACAATAACAAGAATACCTGTTTATTTTTGAACCCAATAAAAGAAGTGAATTAGATTCTTTAGAATACGAAATGAAATTGTCTAGACAATTTGTTTTAGCTTAATTGAAAAAGACTAAAACACCCACCTAATCTCAAGTTAGCACTGTAAATTAGACTCCTATCATACATTTTGATAGAAAATAAGTTCAGGTTGGTGATAGTAAATTCCTCGCTACTCTTTAGGATTAAAATGTTTAAGATTTAAAAATATCTTTTTGAATGCTCGAGACCGATTTGAAAATGATTGGCGTGTGTATGTACATAATTATGTATGTGTATTCAATGTGTCGCCGCGGTGGGTAGCTTTCTTCATAAAAATCCATTGGAAACAATATGCTGGCCCCGTCGCCTTTACCTCTTTTATTCTTCTTTATAGCATCATTAGGGTTGTTAATTATGGGCTCCTTTTTGTATGTACGTGCCTAATAAAGAAGTTATAATTCCTTGTAACAAAACAAAATAACTCCAAAATATTCATCCCGCGTGCTGGTACACGTTATGAAAAACAATAAAAAATGAAATAAAGTAAACTGGTAAAACATTACCAGTACCAATAAAAGTATTAATTAGAGTTTAATCTATTTAGTTCTCACGCGCACGTTAATATACCTACTTTGTAGATGCCCTTTTCTAGTTTGGTTGCCTTATCTGCAGAAGTTGCGACATTTGTGCGACGTTGCGACTTCGTGGTATCGATTTTAGATGTCAGTGGGCGCGTGCAGAAAAAAACACAAGAGAGAAGCCCTTTTGTACTTTAAAAATAGGTAACTTAGTTTTCATATGTTGTGCCAGCCCTAGCGACGTCTTGCGTTTTTCTTGGCGGTCGCCCTTTGGTCTCGTTTTATACGAGTTTATCAGTACAGTATCCATGGCCCATTTGTATTGTCTGGACCGGCTCTCTGCTCCGCTGTCTCCTTGCCGCTGAGAGGTCTTTGCAAATAAAATCAACTATTTTATGCTAAAAGAAATGTTTGTATGAAACCTTGGACAATGGAGCTATAGCTTTGTACTTGAAAGAAAATTATAGGCAGTTTCACCGACTTCAAAAAGGAGTACGTTCTCTGTATTTCTGTTATGCATTGACATATATATTTTAAGAATGTTCGGGTAAGAAACAGTACCAAATAAGTTCTAAGATCCTAAGTAAAATTAATTACTAAAGTTTAAGCAAAGTAGATTCAATCTAGGCTTTATCTTGAAGCTGAAAGGTATTAATTTAATTATTATTCCAAGTGTCTCTTTAGAAATAGCGGGAACGAAAGGATCTTTGTTATACTCAGCGCATCCCATCCTAATGAAAGAGGGGCAACATTCTGAGCATACCGCCCATGGATCGAATATTTGAGGTCGACGCGGCTCGCCTCCGATCATTGCGAATAGTTAGCGCAATATTTTACTTTACCGCTCCAAGAATAGAGCGGAACTACAAAAGATTCTCTCTTTTTTCTATCGTCACTTAAAACGAATTTTTTTATAGATGTGTCTCGATGTGGGTTACGATTTCTAAACTATGCGTAGTCTTACTAATAATAGTCGCTCCCAATATTCCGATTTCCAATACTCAATAATAATTTCCAATACTCAATTATATTAATCAATCTATTTCCGATTTACATATTTCTTGTAGAAAAAGGTATAACTACTACTTATTGTTAAGTAGGTAATGGACAGAAAGATTTCTTTATCCTAAGGACAAATCAGTATGGGACTGAAAATTACGAGCAGGAACGGCCGTTAATAGATTTGTCAACACTGTAAAACATTAACAAATACCTAATTTACATCTTTAGTACATCAAAAAACACACTTTTTAAATAGCTTTTAATCTTAAATCGCTGACGTTACTATTTCTATTGACTCAAGATTGTTCATCTCGATAACCTTATTCGTTGTTTTATTCAGTTTCTCTTTATGTCTTGCTATTGCCCTAGTAGCCTTCACATTGGGATTCGTGCCACTAGTTCCGAGCGGCCTTGATTCGATCTGTTTCACGCTCATCAAGTCGCGTTTCATTGCAATGTTAGATAACGATTCTGTTTTACATTTTCTATGGCTGCTGCGGATTCAAGTGTCAGGCAGCCTTAGTAATTCTGTTTATGATAATTTGTTCATCTATATGGACAGTTTTGACGTGAATCGTCTTTAAAATAACTCATTTAAAATAACATGAAACATACGGGTAACAGTCTAAACTATTTAAAGGATTTCTTAAGATTTTCGCTAAAGCGAAGTCTATTGAACCAGTCTTGGCCATTTACTAAGCCTTTAGTACCTATACAAGATGAAGAAAAAGAAAATCAAGATCAAGAATAAGAAAATCATCTACCTATCGTAGTCGTAACGACTTCATTTTAGTATGAAACTATTTATTAGAACTAATTACACTGTATATTTGAAGGAAACGGATGTGCCCAAAGACTCTCCGACTAATGCTAATCTGTTTTTATTTATACAAGAAATTCATTGTTTCTATAAAAAACAATCTTTTTTCTCCTTAAAATAATTATATTAATGGAAGAGTTACGATCATCTTAGTTAATTTAGGATCAAAATGTTAAAAAGAAAACAATGTTATTAATGGCTGAACTGCACTTAACACATGTAATTAAAACAAGCCAGGTATACATCTTGAAAGCGCAGACGGTTACCAAATAAGAAAAAAATTGCTTTAGTCCGCTGTCCGTTTTATTTCTTTTGGAGTTTTGAGTTGTAAACATTCAAATATCTTGCTCGAAGCTAAAGCAACGGACACAATTAGTCGGCAGTTGGCCGTTCGAGCAATCAGGCAAGTTTGTTAAGGCTTCTTGCTTTTATTGTCTCATTATTAGGCAGGTAGATTCCCGTAGAATTCTTGTTACACTAGTAACTGTTCAGATTTCGAAAACTTTCTTGGCCTCTTCAGCGTCCTCGGATTTAATCTACAGTTAGGAAAAGAATTTCTCTCGCGAACTTCGCCGATAGTCCAGGGCAAAAGTCAGTGCAATGTTTTGTGTTTTTATTTTCAATTGCCGTGCGATTGGTCACGACTTACGAACGTTCTCACTGAATAAAACTTTGTTGTAGCCGTGTTAATGTTAGCGTTGCGTGGATTGAACCTATTTGCCTGCCCCTAAAAACAGTACCTATACAAAATTTGATCCTCTTCTTAAAGTAGATATATTAAAATATAAAAAATACATGTATCTTGAGTCCAGCACTTGTAATAACACAATTCTGGCATGCTCTGCATTTTGAAACGAAGTAATATTTAGACAGGTGTGTTACGCTCTTTGGAACTATCAAAACAGTTATTCTATGACTAAGCTTAACTACTGTGTACAATACTGTATTACTAATGTTCCTATTCATTTTTAATTAGCTATTTGGAACATTACTGTGCCTATATAATTGACGACGTCTCAAATGAAATATAATATCTTTTATAATATATCCAGCCACGATATCTACGTAATGCAAAATCTTACAAAGTAAGTACTTGTCGGTACCATTATTCAGATTAAACGTTAAATGTTCTTCGTATGCGTGCAGCGTTGTTGTTTGTCCAGACAGTTTTAGAAATACGTACTAAAGAAATCACATGTCTACATTGAGTGAATTGTTGAAATGTCTTTAGAGTGCTTATGTAAGAGTAAATGCTTTTTAATGCTATTTTTAGCTCCACTATCTTCGCATCTCAGACACTTTGGAAAAAGCCATCGGTAAAATGCTGGTTTCATAAAAATAATAATATTGCATTATAGTAGTATTATAGTTTTTTTTTTATTTATTTCTCTGACAAAAATTATAAATTTTTATTAACAATTCTTACTCTGCCAAACTGTGCAACAGTTTGTCGGCAGCAGTTCTCGTGGACAATCACTAATGCTTCTCTAGTATCGAACTGTAGGTACATAATCTGTGCAACGTAAGGAATGGAATAAAAATAAATAGCCAAGAACACAAGGCCCAAAATACCGCAAGCTCTGATTGTAAAGAAACCGCAGAAATAAAAGCAACTCAGTCGCTTTGTTGGGTCGTAAAATCTAAACGAGATAGATCACTGGTAGGACTTTAGTGATGTGTTTTATAGTTGTCGAGAAACGAGTAACCCCATCGGTCCTGTGGGTTTGGTACGAATTTTGACAGGTTACGAGTTTTCGGTTAACTTTTATGTAATAGACTAGCATATAACCGCGACTTTGTCCGCGTGAATTTCATAATTAACTGAACCAAGGAAATACGTCCCATACAAACTTTGCCCCGTTTATCACCGCCAATTTCGGAAAATCTTTTGTTATCGGATGCTTAGGTCATACAAAGAAGTCAGTCATTCAGGAAAAAGCATTTTATATGTATAGATAAGAACATTGCCATCTTCGTACTATAAAAAATCGTATATAAATAGGAAAAGGAGCAATGAATACGACCACACAATTAGTTCTTGCTATATTGGCTAGGGGGGATGGGACAGACTTGTATAGTAGATTCTGAGTCATAAGTAAGTATATACGTTTTTTAGTTTATATATTTATGTTTGCGCTATAATGTCTAGAAGATATCTGGAGGTCTCCGAGTGATAACTTTTCGCTGCCGTGTTCGAGATACGACAAGTTGGCACAGATCTGGTTTCCGCTGATACAAAAAGTGGTCGGTTGGCCATTAGAGTTACCTGAGTTGCTTACTAATCGTCTGCATTATTGATATGTATTGGTTAAGATGGAAAAAACTAATCTAAATACATATATTTTTTCGCTACCTACATATATGAATATTATTTATAACTAAAGCAATTGATTCAGATAAAGACGAGGTATTTTTTAAATAGGTAGTGTTAATTAAGAGTGACTTTTAATTCTATTTTTTAAAAGTTTACGGGCAGAACCTATAAACATACACAGTAAAAATAAAAATGAATTTATAAAGTTTTTAACAAATAAAACTTATTAAGCAACACAAGGAAAAACTAAATCTGGAAATCGATGCCTAAAATAGTCCCTAAATAAAACCTTATCGGATTTATTGACTAATTAGTAAACTACATAAACACTGTACATATTAATATATTTGATACGAATATATTTGCTTTTGTATTGAATACTTTTCATTGTACTGATCATATTGTTATTGAACTACAGTTATTGAAATACGATTATTCGTTTAGAAATTCCGAACTTCCATTGTATGTTTCCTTTACCTACTGGCTTGCGGTTCAGTATCAGTAATATAATTATATTGAGGCAAAATCGTCACACTAAATCGATCAAAATAAGCCAACTGACACGTATATAAAGAGAAGCGTTGTAACATGCAATAGGGATGAGCTTAAACAATATTGATTCCGAAGAGAATTTTATTATATTTACGCGATTTCCATTAGTGAACTAATGAATATGCCTGACCTGATTTACTGGCTTTCGTTCACTCGAGAATAATTGAGTGCATCGATTACTGAACCCTGCGAATGGTCCCTCCGAGGCCATTACAGATAAAGCTGTGCGTCCGGCACGTCTGCTGTAACTTCACACTAGCTATCTCGGACCTCGGTAAATTGCGGATGTTCAGTTCATTTGCACTTTTTGCTCTAAAGCTAAGTTCTCGGAACGGTGTGTTTTTTGTTGTAAGGACAGCAGTAATGTAGCAACTACGTCATACTTACTAGATGGTAAAAGTAGTACAGTTTGCCCGAGGAAACATCACGTAAAGCAAGTCTTGTGTCAAGTCTGTTTCGGTTGGGTAGGTTTATGAAGGAGACGGCTTTATTTGAGGTGACCAGCTCAGTCCTCATGACGAGCAATGCATCCACGTACGACCTCTGATAGGACTGTCCTTTTTGAGGTTGACGTGCGAGTTAATGTTAAGTGCGGTTGATATTGCTGCAACCCGTGGACACAAGCATTGAGAGTCTAGTTGCGCTCGTAGGTTGATTCCTTGTAACATAAGAAGTGAGATGGCGGCATCAAATAGAAGGATCTCTGGCAACCGCAATTTCCCAGTTGAACCACAAGAGTTGGGTTCCGTCATGGTGGGTTATGAGGGTATTAACCCGTAATGGAATTCAGCGTCCAAATAGACACAGTTTTGTTCGACTTGCAGATTCCTTATTGCTGTTATTTGGAAATGCGAATGGAAAATAATGCTTTTCCTATTGCAGAATTGTGAATACAGGGTTGTAAAATGTTTAAATTCCCTCTTGGATTCGCGAAGATTGACTGACAAGAAGAATGGGAGAACTTTGGAACTAGCGAGCTGACTCTTTTAGATACGAATGCATTTCAGCTTGAGCTTGAAACGTTTGTTCGGGCCTTAACTTTGTAAATCCGAAATTATTCACCACGCCGCGGATTCTAAAATGCCTGAATTTATCGCCGCTCTTCTGGTAATACGGTTGAGGCAAATTTTAACGTTGATATTTAAAAGCTTTTGCATTTAATTAAAAAAGATAATGCCACTTGTATACCGCAAATAGTAACTGTCGTTAATTCGAATGTCAAATAATGAGAAGGATATCTCTTCCAAGGCCACGTGATAATGATCCTTTAAATCACACTTGACTTCAATGTTGGGATCAGCGACAGGTTTCCTCTAAAGAGAGATGAGAAGCGATACCTAAGCTATCGTATTAATTCGTAGTCTGGCAAATGCTTCAATTCCTTCAGTTATTATAAAATGTCTAAAGTATGCAAAGAAAATCACGAGTAAAAGCTAGACTGTAAAAATATTTTGTATGAGTACTATGACTAATGGAATGGCCTTTCGAGAAATGTGGCCGAATTAATTGAATGTCCTTGCTTCGTTTATGAAATAGGAACACATATTCAATGGAAAGCCTCGAATGTAGGGCGCGGAGAAAAAGGAACAATATTGGAAATGGAACGTGCACGGAAAATACTGGCTACCATGTAGCTGAACCTACTTTATGGAATTATTTTTATTGAATGCGTCCACTGCGGTTATTGCACTTTGCAAAGTTTATTTTGTTAGGGAAACTTCAAAAACTTTTATGAAAAAACATAGCCTAATTAACTCTAATAAAATTTTAGATAATCTATACTAATATAATAAAGAGGAAAGATTTGATTGTTTGTTTATTGTATTGAATAGGCTCCGAAACTACTGGACCGATTTTAAAAATAATTTTTGTGTACGATAACTACATTCATGAGGAAGGTTATAGGCTGTCAAGCATTACGGTTACTATTCTTAACGCGGGTGAAACCGCGTGGCACAGCTAGT
>DWQL01001550.1:0-11211 GCA_018231265.1 Noctuana haematospila
CCTCCGGTCCGGTGGACTGATGACCTGAGGAAGATAGCGGGAAACCGCTGGATCCACATGGCTCAGGACCGGGAATGTCGCCACTTAGGGGAGGCCTATGTCCAGCAGTGGACCTCCAAAGCCTGATAGAGATTTGACGTTCATCGAGTGTATACAAATACCTTATGATGAATAAAAATTTTTGTATTTTATTTTATTGAAGAGTATTTTTTTAATTTTAAAAGCATAGGCAGAAAAGAACGGACTGAATGTAGTAGACTCATTGATAACATTGGCGGCAGCGTTTGAAGCATACTATCCACCAATCCGCATTGGAGCAGCGTGGTGGAGTATGCTCCAGGCCTTCCCTGGTTGTGGGAAGAGACCCGTGCCCAGCAGTGGGTCATAAAAAAGGGTGGAAGGCAATCTAATTTACATAAGCAATGGAGCTTATATTACTCTAGAGATATCTAAATGTTAGGATACTGTATGAAAGGTGTTCAGAACCTGAGGTGAAAAGTCTAGATTCTTTACCCGTTCTGCTTAGCCTAGAGATAGACTTCCATAGAATGCTTGCGCCTTTTGTCCTACCTTCAAAGTTGGATAATATACTTAATAAAGAATTAATAAATAAATTCTTGTCTTAAGATAACACTGAAATAGGTCGTATGACGTCGTGGGCTTACCACTTAAATCTCATAAAAATTACATAATAATATAATATTTCATTAACACTAAAGTCATTTCTACAATTGTATCAATGTCCAAAAGCTTATTTTGAACTAACACAATGAAAACAAGATCTATAAGTCTTAATTATGTTTGATTTCTGTAGTCCAACATGCTGGATCCCATTAATATTTGAATCCAGGGACCAAGATGCTTCAGTCCAGCCATCCAAATATTTGGATTGAAATTATCTAGTGTGTCTGCATTCCCTACGTGTATCGAACCATAACAGTACATATTTGGTTCACCTTTAATTGGTCAGAAGTCCACCTCAAACTGGGTGTATAACGCTTATAGAAAACTCTCAATAAATATAATACACATTTGATCACAACACAACCTTTGGAAATTATTAATACTTATATTTGCACAAATATTGGTAATGGCACTGGTCCAACTGGCCTGCGGTCCACATGAACCCTGGTTCTCATCAGCTGCAAGCTTGTCTCTGTTACTTTTGTACACCCTCTGACTAACAGACCTTCTAACTTTGGACAATTTAACGCTATAGATCTGTAATGAAAAAAGTTATACCAGTAATAGTAAGCTTACGAAGAACCCCTGATTCTTGAGATACAAGTCTACCGGACTTAGTTCAGCAGTCAGTAGCGTCTTATTGTAGCATTCTATTATCAATGTACCTCCCCACTATGTGTTAAAACTTGTTACGTTAATTGTAATGTATTTAAGTGGATAAAGTTATTAAAACTCAAAAAAGGGAGATGGGATAGTATTATTATAAAAATACTAAATTAATATCAAAATTATTTCTGTATCAAGTCTTACCTCACTCCTTTATCCGTAATATCACAACATCCTCCCAAATTTAGAAGTTTCAATGACTTGCTATACTTTGCCAGGGTATACAGACATTTATCTGTTATTTGTTTATTGCCTTCCAAATTCAAAGTTTTGATTAATATGAACTTTTTTATAAACACCAGTATGCAACTCTCTGATATTGAGACACAGTATGAGAGGTCCACATCTTCTAGGTTGCTCTGGTGAAGAGCTAGGGCTTCCATTGCACCAGTGGTTAGCCAAGCACATTTTCCTAGTTTCAAAGTTCTTAAATTATTGCAGTACAAAATTACTGGTTGCAAACATTTAGCTGTCAAGTTTTTGCATTGGCTCAGGTTCATGCTGACAAGTCCAGGATTACAGAGCAACATTGGTATCAGCTCAGTGTCCCTTACAGAGGAGCAGCGGCTAAGATTTAATAAAGTCAGTCGTCTGCATGTTGTTGCTAATACCTGCAAATTTTATTTTTGAAAAATTGTAAGATGATAAGGTTTAAAACAAGACTACGTTATGAGATAAGTATAACTTACATTAAAAGTGTGCGGAGAGAACCCTTTATTCATCAGTTTCAAAGATTTCATCTTTGAAAAATAGATATTTATTATTTGAAGACAAGTTTTGGAAACACAACGCATATTGAAACACTCCTGGATTGTTAGGAATGGCATAACGTTGGCAACTAGTATATCTTCCCAGTACAAGTCAAATAAATGTGTATTTCGCTTCATGTTCATTTTAATTTGGCACAAATAATAACAACAATTACGTCAAATTGGCAATAATGCACAAAACAATTTTTTTTCTATTCTATTGAATGAAAAATTTGACAGTTTTGACACTGACAATTTGACGTTATTTGACATTAGATTTTTCGTCCTGTAAATGTATATTTTTTCATAAAATACAATAAAAAATAAAAAAATTATTATGTATTCTTAATTTTAGCCTTTATTAAATTCTGCCAAAATTGGGTACTGAACGCAACTGGGTAGTATAATAGTATTGATACTGTTTTTATATCTTCAGTATAATTTTGAATGAATACTTGTTTTAATGAATAAAATACTTTTTCCTAATGTGAAGAAATAGTTTCTTTCCGCTTTGTATGCACTCAATATTTTTAAATTGTTTATTTTCATTTTATTCAGCTCGTAGCTGTACGGCCCCATTAGTGTATAATAAGATGGCGATTTCACAATTTAAAGCAACCTAGGGCTCGGACGGTACGCACTCTGATGGGTGCGAGGTGCCAGCTAATGGCATAGTTTCGTACGCGCTTCCGAGCTTTGGTAGGCACATTAATTAAGGCTAAGGGCGTTGATCTCGATTGTTTTAGACACATAATACTCATTAAACGCGGTCGAAGTCGAAATAATAATATAGAAATAATATCAAATGTGGATTGGTCACTAACCCGTATCTCCACCAAATCGTTTTAGAGCAGTGTTGTGGAGTATGTACCAGACCCTCCCTGATTGTAGTGAGAGACCACGTTCCAGCAGTGGACCATAAAAGACCATAAACCATTGCAGGACAGCACGTAGCTAATTATTCCATAAAGTAAATTTTCTCATGAGATAGAAATAAAAAGCATGCTCATAGGTAATAAATATGACATTAATTTAATCAATGATCAAGTTGCTTAAAATAGCTGTGATAGCCACTAGGCTAACGCAGTTACTGAAAATTCTGGAAACAGTATGTTATTTTTTGTTCATGGTTGAACGGAGTGTAGTGTAAGCCGAATACACTGATCTCAACAGCGACATCAGGCTTGTAAAACTCAGCATGGTTACTCCACCAGCGGATAACTTTAAGGTTTTCTGAGAATTTTGCAGCATCAATGAAATAGTCTTCATGTTGGAAACATCAAAATTTTCCCATTTACAGTTGTATATTGCATTCTCAAACGCAATACTTGCATCCATAACTCTCTGGCCCACTAAACAGTCCATTGCAACTTGCATTACTGCGAATGGAATCTCTATATAAGTGTTTTCTAGACCACCAAGTAACTCCGCAATCAGACCGATCACAAGCAATAAGAATTCTATAGCAATTGCGCCTCTAAATGCGTTCTCTACTTGATGAAGAAGATTAATATTCATTGTGTGTTTCTTCACTATTTCCTTTAGTTCTTTATTAATATATTTATTAATTAATCTATTCCTAAATTCTATTTTATTGTGAATATCTTCATTGGCATTACTGTTTTGGTAATATTCTTGTGCATCTTCCCATAGGTGTGTCATTTCTTCTGTCAGAGCGAGCATCTGTGCTTCTGTATACCCAGTTATAACAATAAGAAGTGCCGTAATGTTCGCTGGCAGATAGCACGTAAACAGGACACCACAAGCTGTGATGCAGTAGGCTATTTCATAATTAGGCGTCTCATACATTGGTTCCAAGCCTACAGATTATAAAAAAGAAACAGTTAGTTTCTACATATAAAGAAGTACTCCCTTAATAGCTTAATAAGCAAGTTAATTGCGTAATAAGTAAGTTAGCCATAAACAATTGTATTCCGTGATGAAACGTTTATTATACGTTTGAAGAGTTACAAGATATTAAACCATGTACATTCATCAAATCAAATAGATATAATCGATCGTGCAAATCGATCTCAAATTCATGGAGATATTATTTTCTGTGACACTGGGAACCTGCGACTGAAATTTTATTTATAATTGTTTAACTGAAGACAATCTGTCGAATGTCCTACTCGTAATGTGTAACAAATATGTAATTTCTACGAACAAAACTGTACTTTTAGTAAAAACTCAGAACTCACCATATACAATAAGCGAATCTTCCATTATATGGCGGCCAGGAAGGAGTAGAGGCTTAACACAATAAATAATACCGTTACTGATGAGAACCATCCAGAAAATTATAGCTCGTCTCTTCACGATTCTCAAGGTTTTGCGAATGTTTCTGTCAAAACGACTTCCAAGTACTACCAGAGAATCGCAGAGCAAATATCCTTCGACAAGATCCCGCACTATATCCCTACAAAGATAAAAGGAGTAAACGATTTTAAGATTACATTGCAAGTACTCGTATGCTAAGAGCTACGTTAGAGCTAGCAACGGGGTTTTGCTGCGCCAAGTTCAGTGCGCACCCCAGGAATTTCGGTTTCAAAAGTTGATAGAGGCATCGTAACTCGACCCAGCCCCTCAATCTCCAATGGAAAATACCCCTAGTTACCCCCATGATTGCTCATGTTTAACATCAGTTAAGTTTCATATTCCTTTTCTACACTACTAAAGAGAACTTACTGGTTCAGAAACATGAAAAAAAGTTTCGAAGTTCCAATCTCACTGGTCACTCCAAGAGAGAAGACTACGGTGGCAGCGATGAGGTCACCCGTCTCTGGGCACTTCACGAATACGAACCACACCATGGACACCAAGTACACGTAGAAGTAGCAGATTGATATAACCATCGGTAGCACATAGGACACTAGAGGAATGCCTGGCAAAATTTAATATAGAACAATAAATTAGTAAATCAGGGGTCAATATTTGAGATCGACTCAACCAGTATTAGGTGATAGAACTGATACAATCAACACACATAATATATATAGTTACCTACCTTTTTTACATCTTTTATCAATATTTAGCGTTAGAACTCTCAATAGGATTGATATATTCCATATCATAGTCGGCAGGTCGCTGTATTCCAGCCCGAACTTATGAATTGTCTCCATCATGGAGCAGTAACAAATCGGGAATTCCTAAGGTTACAGGTTGGACTTATATCTATTCTAGCAAATTAATTTGCGTTGTACGACTCCACCTTCAGTGATTCGTTATAGGTACACAACTAAAGACAAATAGTAATTTGGAAAAGAACTACGCTATCAATACTTACATTATTCATTTTTATAAATAATCATCCTTTCTATAGCTCTAGTTTTAGATCTAAAGATGAAAAACAAAGCTGTTAGACCAATTAAGTTCACAAAGAATTTTGTAGTATCATTTTATGAAGAGTTTTGAGACAATGGTTTTGATAATTCGATTTCATTTATTTGTTGGAAAGTTTCTTTGATGTTCAATCGTTCAAAATCGAGGTTTAATAACGTATAATTTCTACGAAAACGATACATTGTTTTTAGGTTCTAAATTATAAGTAAATTCTAATTTATTAATAAAATACTGCTTTTACTTAGTACAGTTTTTAATCAATTCAACTTGCAGTGAATTAATGTATTTAATGCAGTGAATCATCTACAAAAACTTAATAATATTTTTAATAGAGTAAACTAAATATTTATTTAATCCATTGTTGAACGAAGCGTAGTGTAAGCTGAATAAACAGAATTCAAAATAGACATCAAACTCATAAAATTCAACATTGTGATACCACCCGCAGATAGGGTCAGTGTTTTTTGAGTGTTTTGTAGCATCAACAAAACAGTCTTCATGTTAGCAATGTCAAAATTCTCCCACTGTGAATCGTATACTGCATTCTCGAAAGTAATGCCTGCATCCATTACTCTTTGGCCTACTAAACAATCCATTGCTACTTGAATTAATGCAAAAGGTACTTCAATATAGGTATTTTCTAGACCGCCGAGTAGTTCAGCTATTAATCCGAGCACAAGTAAAATGAATTCTATTAGTATTGCGCCTCTAAATGCATTCTCTACTTGACGTAGAAGGTTAATATTCATCATGTGTCTCTTTGCGATCTCTTTAAGTTCTGTCTTAATGAACTTATTCATAACTTTGTTCTTAAAATCAATTTTATTGGGAATATCTTCAGTTATATAATTTTTTTTGTAATGTTCTTCTGCATCTTCCCATATAAGTGTTATTTCTTCACTCAAAGCGAGAATCTGTGCTTCAGTATATCCAGTTATAATAATAAAGAAAGCTGTTATATTTGCTGGCAAATAGACAGTGAATAAGGCACCGAAGAGCGTGACCCAGTAAGCTATTTCGAAGTTAGGGGATTCATACATCGGTTCCAAACCTGTAAAATGATGAAATAAGTGTGAGTAAATAGTAAAACAGCATACAACTGGGCACATTAAAATTTGAACGATTTTTTCCTACATTTTTTTTATATTATAATATAGTATAACAAAGGTTTACCATATAAAATAAGTGTATCGTCCATCAAATGCCGCCCTGGGACAATGAGAGGCTTAACACAATAGGCAATGCCATTACTAATTACTCCTATCCAGAAAATCATAGCGCGTTTTTTCACGACAGTCAGGGTTTTGAGAATGTTTCTGTCAAAACGACTTTCAGGAACTACCATCGAATCACAGAACAAGTATCCTTCCACAAGATCTCTAACTAGGTTCCTAAAAAGACAAGAATAGTGATAGAGTCATGGTTAGATCACTTCATTATGGCCTGATTGTTATGAGGTCACTGCAACTCTATAAGTAAATAGAAAGTATGCATAGAAGTCCTACTGAGGTGCGTGGATGTGTTGGTATTCATTAAAACTAATATAGTGGCTGAAAATATAAATATTTCCGGCGTCCATATTGTTATATATGTTCTTTATTAAATAAGGAAGTCCAAAGATACTAGTCACTTTTTATTTTATTATTGGTACCATACAATGCTATGCTGTCCTTAATACTAACTTTTCTTTTTGACATCTTTTACCATCATGGCCGTTTGGTGAACATTTTAAGACTTACTCTTTGAAAAACATACAGATGAGCTTCGAAGTACCAATCTCACTGGAAACTCCAAGAGAAATGACAATCATTGCGGCGACGACGTCTCCTGTCTCTGAACACTTCACGAAGACGAACCAACCCACGGATATCAAATATACGTAGAAATAGCAGATAGCTATAATTGTTGTCAAGATGTAGAAGATGAACGGAATGCCTGTAAAGGAATTTTAAATATTGGTATTAATAACAGAAGTGTCATAACTTGAGGGTAATTCATAGTTATAATCATACAATATTAATATTATCATGTTTGTTGAAAGTAGATTATGAATGTGGGCCTATAAAAAAGGCGATCACTAGACAACCACGTTCAGTTCGTCATGTACAATAAAAGGTGGTTACTCTTCCGAAATAGTGGCAGACAGTTAAGTAGTTGATCTAAGTAATGTTATACTTGTCTAAAATAGGAAGAATAATATAAGTGAAGTCAGTTCAAGCGGAGGTGTTTTTATTTATCACAGAATTATCAAAAGTTTAAAGCTGGTTAAAAGAGGCGTCGATAGTGTTGTAGAAGTAAGGAGTTTAGGGACATGAAAAACTATAAAAAATGCATATAGCGTAGGTGCACTTACCTACGTAAGGTACGTAAGGTAGGTAAGTGTAGGTCGCATACAAAATACTAAAACATGTGCGATCACCTTTGATTTTGAACTTGATGCAAAATATGGCTATAGTCGATTTTTATACGTACTTTTAGTGTATCGTTTGTCAATATTAAGCGTGAGGACCCGCAGGAAAATAGTTACGTTTGAAATCATGGTCGGCAGGTCGCAATACTGGAGCCCAAACTTTTTTATAGTCTTCAGCATGATTCTATATGAACCTTTATGGATCTTTATCAAATTTCACAATTTGTGTAATCTAGTAAATAAGATGGCATTTAAAATAACTGCATGTTCCTGTGATCAGCTAGGACTTATTTAGACTTATCGAGTAATCGATTGCTCCGGAAATTTCTTACAAGGACCTGACTTTTCTATATCTATATCTTTGTGGTACATATCAATTTGGAGCTTTCAAATCTTGTTATTACGAAAACACTTATTGAGATATAGTAGTACGAAAGAGAGGAAACATTATATTAAGACCTGAACTTTTATAGGTATAATAGACGAGTATTTAACCCTTCCTGAGTTATTTTAGTAAAAAAATATTTTCATTTATTCGTTGTGAGAATTTTAATTGCATTCCGAAGGGTGAACAGACAACTTAATTACACTTAATTACTTTAAAGTGCCTACGTTTTTTCAATTTTCACCTGATATATATTCACTTAATACTCACTTAATATATTCTTACTTCCGACAATTGCTTCAGCAAAGTTTTTTCCGCTACAAATAATTCTTTCTATTTATTGAGATTATCATAATAAGTTCTTATTACCATATACATGGAGATTCTCCAATCTATCGGTTAGAAGTCATTTCTTCGCGTAATGAGAAAACCTTTTTAAATTATACACATAGAAATGGTACCAAAAAGTCTATGACAAAAATCTATACTAATATAATAAAGCTGATGAGTTTGTTTGTTTGTTGGTTTGATCGCGCTAATCTCTGGATACCATAAGGCGGATTTGAAAAATTCTTTTTATGTGTGAGATCACTACATTCATGAGGATGGTTTCAATTCTTAACGCGGGTGAAACCGCGGGGCACAGCTAGTGATTTATAATTAGGCGTTATATATTTTACGAGTAGGTAGGTAGGTATATTAGCCAGTGACATTTTAATAGAAAACTTGTTAAGCTTTTAACAGTTATCTTTATATCAGTTATTTTTCAATGTAGTACGGTACCCAGATTGGTGGGGAGCCGAACAATCATCGACAAACGAGCCTTGTACTCGTAGTTTCTTCGCCAATTGTATTTCCGCTAGCTTGTGCTCTTTATTTTGTGTTTTAAATGTTTACCTTTTTCCCTTTTTTGTGCAAACTCCTGTTTTTTGCGCCCAAGAGGTTTATTCCCGTCGAATGTTTTTTTGTTCTTTTTGCCAATACTACAGTGTATTGGCATGCCCAATACACTATTACAATATTGGGTGCGTACCCTAACTGTATGTTAGGGTACGTCATATCTATAATCTATAACATTTATTTAGTTATTTTATTAGATATCTAAAAAAAGCATTCTAAAATTGTATATGAGAATGTTACATATTAATTACAAATCAATGTGCTCATTTAGATGATGAGGTACTATTCAGTCAGATAAAATATTTCACACTAGAAATAGGTGTGCCTATTATAAATATTCTGCCACAAACTTTTTTTCCTTCTTTCAAGCAGCCTTATCTACCACGTGAAGTGACAAAAGTGACTTATTTCTTTGGGAATACAGAAATAAAGATAAACATAGCAGTTAGTTATTATATATATTAGTTATTAAAAGATTTTATTCTGTTTAAAAATGCAAAAACAAAGAAATTATTGTTTGCTTAATATACCTGTATTTAAAACAGGTTTTTATTTAGTTACTTCATTGTTGAACGAAGCGTAGTGTAAGCTGAGTAGACTGACTTTAAAATTGCCATTAAGCTTGTATAACTCAACATGGTCACACCACCAGCAGACAACGTCAGGGTCTTTTGAGAATTTTGCAGAATCATTAAAATCGTCTTCATGTTAGCAATATCAAAGTTTTCCCATTTTGAATCATACACTGCGTTTTCGAATGTGATGCTTGCGTCCATTACCCTCTGTCCCACTAAACAGTCCATTGCCACTTGCATCAGTGCGAATGGTATTTCTAAATATGTGTTTTCTAGACCACCAAGTAATTCAGCTATGAGACCCATTATCAACAACGAAAATTCTATAGCTATTGCTCCTCTGAATGCATTTTCTATTTGTTTAAGAAGATTAATATTCATTGTGTGTCTCTTTATTATTTCTGCAAGTTCTTTCCTGATATAATCGTTTATTACTTTGGCCTTTTCATTTTGATTTCCTACATTCATATTACTTTTGTTGTAATAAACTTGAGCATCTTTCCATAAATGAGTTATTTCACCACTCAAAGCGAGGATTTGGGCTTCAGTATATCCAGTTATAATAATTAGGAATGCTGTTATGTTTGCTGGCAAATAGCAAGTAAATATAACACCACACGCTGTTAGGAAGTAAGCTATTTCGTAGTTAGGCGATTCATACATTGGTTCAAGACCTAGGAGGAAGAAAAGGGTATTAGTAAGAGTAAGCAAATGCAAATATGTATTAACCTATTGTAGTTTTAAGTTGTAATTTATTAATATCAGCCGTCATAGTCCCATTGCTGAACATTCATGGAAAATCTCCCTTTAAATACGAGAAGAGATTAGGTTAGGCTAGGATTATCCACCATGCTGACAAATTGCGGATAGATGAACAATGTTTGAAATGAATTTTGCTATTTGACTTGACTCTCTGATTTTAGTCCGTCCGACTTCTGATGATGAAGTCGTTAAATTGGATTTACCTTAAAAATATTTGTATAAAAGGCGGACTTAATGCTATAAGCAAGCATTCTCTACCTGTCAACCTTTGAGCGAAGCAGAGAAAACATCAAAGGGCGGTATATTAATGTAATTGAATTAATAGACAATAATATGGTGAATCGTACCATAAATAATTAGCGAATCTTCCATCAGATGACGTCCAGGCATAATAATGGGCTTAGCACAATAGACAACACCGTTACTGATGATGACTGCCCAGAAAATTATGGCTCTCCTTTTTACGACTCTAAGAGTTTTGTGGATGTTTTTGGCAAAACGACTTCCAGTCACAACCATCGAATCACATAGCAGATATCCTTCTACGAGATCCTTGACCAGAACCCTACAAAAGTTAGAAGGTTTACAATTATAGGGTTAGGTAGTAGGTCATGGTACAGTGACCATGAATTTGAACTCAAACTTTGTAACACTTTTTGTACACGTAGTGTCTTTAAAAGGACTATTACGAGCTCTTAATGCCAGTCTATTGATATTAGTTGTAACAGAAAATGCAAC